>JAUBOD010000314.1:5173408-5194145 GCA_032353885.1 Nothura maculosa | reverse complement strand
GAAGGAAGGAAGGAAGGGAGGGAGGGAGGGAGGGAGGGAGGAAGGAAGGAAGGAAGGAAGGAAGGAAGGAAGGAAGGTTGGTTTGTGTTTTCTGCTGATCACAAATACTTGACCTTTGACTTGTAGCATCTGGCAGCTGATCATAAATGGTAGCATTTTGCTCAAAATGCTTGGTGACTGTTAACTTTAGGACCCTGATTTAAGATATGCTGTGATTCTTGTTGATTAGTGTCTCTCCCACTGCCCTTGAAGTCACCAGTGACCTTGCAGCATAGAGGGCAGAGCTTACTTGGTGACTGCTTCCCTCATACCTTGTCCAGCTGGATGAGGACCCACCACAGGCAGCTGTAGCCTAAGCTGCCATCTCGCTCATGGGCACAGGACTGCCACTAAGTGTAGAGCAGGGAGGTGGAAGAGAGAAGCAGGCAGGCTGTGGGAGTGACGCTATCACAGAGTAAGCATCCACAGCTCAAAGATTTTGAGACCCTGCCACTAGAGATATCTTATTGCTGTGTGTAAAAATACAGCTAGCTTCCTTCGCATAGAGCCTCACTAGAAGTTTTGGTACCTCATAAGCAACAGCATTCAGTTCCTCAGATTACATATGATCCAGAGGTTATTCTCCTAAAAAAAATGAGAAGGACTCTTGGTCCTGTTGAAGTCAAGAAAGGTTAAAATTTCACTGCTGGAACTTTTTTTTTTAATATTCATAAAGTTTATGACATTCTTAACCAGGATGAGGCTACCAAGCATTAAACCATCTCTGCCTAGCAGATCCACCATTTTGCTTCCCTTGCCATGCAGATATCACTGCTATGACTAGTGCAGAATGGCTTTGAGGGGTGGAAGACCTGGAGTGGGACTGGCAATAATAAATACTATTTCTATTGCTAACAGTAAATGCTAAGCCACTCTATTGGTCTTGTTTGCATTAAGGATCATGAGATTAATGAAAGAATTTTCTCCCTAGCACAGCTAGGATAGGATAGAGTGTGTATGGGGGAGAGTCTACCTCAGCTCTTTCATATTAAGGAAAATAATCAGTACAAGTTAAAAAAAAAAAAAAAAAAAGAAAAGAAAAGAAAGACCTTAAAAGACAAACTAATCATACCTATAGATGCTGCATGCATGTGAGAAGATTTGCTGCATTCATGAACTTTGGCAGTCTATCTCTCTCAAAATATAGAATATGTCTCAGGTCCAGCTAAATTGTAAAATCATTTGTCTCCATTAAAGTCCGTCTTAAATCACTAGAAAAGGCATTTATTTAATCCATCCTAAGCTCTAGCTAAGACCCGCACTTGTATAAACAATATCTAAATACTGCGTAAGGAGTTGTTGGTTCACATTGGAAGGCCAGCTGTGGATTAAGAGAAAAATTTGAGGTCAAGGTTAAGAAGGAGGTTATATTGCAGAGATAATGAGGTAACAGAGTTTTGAGTTCCCCACTGAGATAGACTGATATATCTATGGGAGATATATATGAAGGTCTCTCTCTCAGCATGTGTTTATAGGTCATGTAGGATTGCCACAGCAGTGACTTTTATCTTGACTGCAAATATCTATCTGCACCTTTAATGGTATAATTTAGGAGGTGTCCATTAAAATATTTATCAAAAAATAAATTGATAAAATATGTATGCAGGCACTTAATGTAAATATATTATACATATCCACATATGCATACCTGTATATAAGAAAAAACATGCATTGAAAAGGAGAGGTTTTAGTATAAAGGAAAAACTTTTACTATCATGTTTTCTGAAAATCATTTTGAAGGAGTTAACGTTAGAGAGAAGCTGTGAATATTTGTTTATGTCTCTGTTCCTTCTTCAAGTTGATGCATGTTCAACATGTATGCATATAGAATTTTCCACCTTGCATTAAGATTGCATGCAATATTCATCTTTGTGTTGTGAGGCAGAATATTGTGGAGACTGGACAGATTATGGTAGACTAAAGTCCTGTAAAGCAAAATGGTAATGTAAGGAACTGAATTATTTGAATATATGCAGAAGTGCTTTTAAAGGGGAGAGATGGGCTTGCATATTTTTCTAGTAAGGAGGAAAGCGATTAACCTAGAAGCTTTTCTTGATATTAGAGACAATGATAATTCATTGACAATAGGTCACTTTTTTAAGAAAAAAAAAGAGCTTCTGTTTTATTTGTATTATTATTCACTTTAACAAAGTGATTTTTTTTAAGATCAGGTGATCTATAGCCCATCATCTTCAATATGAAATATATTCCTAGGTGGAAACACAAGCAAAGCAGAAATTACACTGAACTTCTATATTGGATAAACTTTGATTCACATAGCCCTATATGATGTTGTTTAGATTTAGTCACAGTTGAGTGTCCCAAATTCAGGCCTTGAGTGTGTGTAAAAGAGATTCTTATGGAATAAAAGTCTACATACTGATGCTGCGTTCCAGCAAAGTCTGATGCATTCACTAATATAATTTTATTTTCCAATTGCAGGCTCTAATTTTTCTTATAGTCGGCATAATCTTTATGATTGGAAGTATGACTCTAATTGTAATGGACTGGATTTACAACCCTCCGAGTTCTAGGCATCACTAACCTGTGACGACATCTAAGAACTTTTTATACCATAAATATTTGTATTGTGTGCTCCAAAGGACACCTAAATGGGAATGTTATTCCTTCCTAATAACGGTTTCTGGTAACCTCCCTACAACCCAATGGAGTACTACGTCATCCTTTCCACTGAGGATTGTTATTTATGCATTAAGAACCTGAGCTTAGCATTTCTGCCCAGGTTAGATGAAATGTGTGGTGTGGATGCTTTCTACTTTTGAAACCAAAATAAGAGTAATTGTGTATAAAATCACAAAAATAGCTTGGTGTCACCCTTTCCACCTCCTCCCTTCATGTTAATAACTACAGTTCCTAGAGCACTGGAAATGTAATGGTCAAAAAACTCACTTGTGCCGTGTTTTATACCTGAAATGCATGAGAGAGGCTGCCTGGCTTCAAGAGACTCTGTGGGTGAGCTCAAAAGTGGCTGCTGCCTACTGATCGGTCTATAAGAAAGCTATCATCAGCTTTGGTGAGACAGTAAGCAAAGCTGAGTATGAGATTTTGCCCAAATTCATCACCCTCATCACGTTCTAGCTATCTTGTAGTCAGCTCTTTGCAAGGAGACCTGGCGCTGACGCACGAGCTTGAATAACAGTTGTGCACTCAAGGTGTTTTGTTGTTGAAGATGCCTGTGCTGGAAACAACAGGCATTTCTGGTGTGGGTTTGGGGGGGTTTCCCTACATATTTTTAATTCTTGTGTGAGCTTGCACCACCGAACAAGTTGTATCCTCCACAGAAACTTGTCTTCCATTCTCACAGGAATTTAAGGAGACCACAAGGTGTGGCAAAGCACACTGTCCAGTATTGTTCAGTACTTGTGTGTTTGATAAATGTTCAGTGCAGGAAACTGTAATTTGCTATATATATATCTCTATTTATATACATAATGTTTTGTTTTCCTCCAATTATCAAAATGTTATCCTATGGTGCATTATTTTGGGTTTTTTTTTACAAGTATCACACTGTTTTAATAGCCACACATTTTCTATCATTTCAAAGAAAACATTGGGCTTGATGGGTTTGTAAAAGGTCCCATTTATTCAACAGTGTTTAAAACATACAAGCCCTACCCATTTTTAGTGTAAAAAGAAATTCACATGTTTACTACATACGATGCAATAAACTGCAAGATGTTTCCTCTTGAGAATTTTTAATATGTGCCTCAAAGTTCTGTGTTATCATTGCAAACTACAAATCTGGATAAGATCTATTGCTTTATCTTAGTTGGCATATGTAAATGCTGGCATTCAGTAGCATATATAATTAAGCTATGTAAAGGCAAAGAGATTACTGGTTATCCCAAGTGTAACACGCTATGCAGCTGTGCAAGACTGAAGGAAAACATGAAGTTCCGTGTGATATGGATGATTAATTAACACTTATTACCCTACAGGTTGGGATTTGCTGTGGGCTATGGGATGCTCTGTACTCACCAAGGGAAAACAGTCACATTTCTTCTGTAACATAGGGAGCACGTGGGGAGGCCTCACAGTTAGGTAGAACATGCTAACACACATCCAGGCTTAGATAATCAGGGTTTTCATTCTCCAACTTAAAGACCTACTGAGTGAATTCTGAAAGAAAGAAGACACACAAATTTGTCTCTGTTCATGAGTCACCTTTGTATGACATTGTGTGTGTGCGCGTGTGAGTGTGTAAATGTATGTATACATAAAAGTAAACTGAAAAAGCATCTCAAATAGTTATTCCTCACTGACCACTATCTTTCTGAGCAGTATTTTATGCTCACTTAAGTACTGTATCCTTAATATATTGGGGCATATTTGCTGGTGAATACTAAGTTTGGTTTTGCACTTTTAGAAAAAAAGTCTGCAATTTTACTCTAGTTTAAGCAGACTAATGCAAATAATGTTGCGTTAATACTGAAGAGACCTTTAGCATGGACTAGAGTTAACAGTAATACACACATACACTTCTCTTCTTATTGATGTTATTGAGAGTTACATGTATGGAATAAATGAACTGTAATTGCATTTTTGTTTTAGTATGCAAGTACATGTAGTAAGTGTGGTTGCATTTTATAGCCTACATAAAATGTTGACAAAATAAAGCGATGCAACAGAAAAAAACTACAGGCAACAGCAACAAGTTACAGCTTTCTCATGGCACAAAAACTGGTGGTATCACACAGTGAATGACCTTACATAATAGAGTTACAGAATATCTATCTGAAAGAGGCCAGATTTTAACGCTAAAGTCTATACTTACTCACAGCATTATATAGAAAGGGGAAGTAAGGATACTACAGGGAGTAAAGATTGTGTTGTACACTAACTTATTTAGCACTGCTCGGGATGATGGATGTTGGAGTTTCTTGTTCATTTTGTAATGTTGACAATAAGTCTTATTAGAATTTTTATTACAAACTATTGATACACAATAAATGAACTTTTCAAAGACTGAAGATTTTCTTCTCTTTTGTTCCAGGCTAGCATGAGAAGGCTTTTTTTTAATGTACATCTGGCAAACTGGTAGCCTTATCACGAGCATCACTAAAACTGAATTCCCTTTTAAGAGAGAAACTTATGTATCCATAAATAAACAGATAAGAGTAAAAGAGTAGACATCACAGTCTCTCCATAGAAAACCCTTTTACATTCCCTGTTTTGCAGCTATTCATAGAGATTCACAGACATCACCAAGTAAAGAATAGCTGGCATTAAATCTGGAGTTATCTGCAAGACACTGTATGTGTTGTTCTCTGGAGCATGGGATTAGTCAGGATACACAATATAAGAGCTAAGTATAGTCACTAATAGGAGTGCATAGCAGATGGTACTGCTCTGGATAAATACCTCCCATAATTGCAGCCGTAGGTTATCCTGCTGTTACATATTTGTCTGGTGTATATCATAGCCAAAAATATACAGGTCTATATGTTGCTCTGGCACTGATGATCTCATATGAGAACCACATTCTCAGCCTTGTCAAAGCAAGAGTTTGTAACCTGTCTCATGAGAAGACATGTAACCCTACTCATGAGAAAGGCATTGAGGACCTGTACACTTGCTAAATAAACACCTGATGCTTGAGGCTCCACGGACTAAGGTCCACACACAGCTGCCATGAGCAGGGGGGTCACCACATGTACTGTAAGGCCTCGATCCATCCTCAAAGTCAACACCAAAAATGTGATCACTGCTGGCACCTCAGCACTGTGGTTCACAACTCAACCCAAAGTGTTTTAATTAGGGGGTCACCCTGAAAGATTAATCCATGTTTTTGCTTTTGCCATCTCTGCTTCTAGCATTCACTTCCAGCTAAGAGGAAAATGATCCTGGCATGAACCTTGACTGGTGGCACCCGTATTGCAAAGAGCAGCTGCTCTCAACTTTGCCTCACTCTTCTTCCTCCACGGTTAGCTTGGAGGCCTCCTGCATCACTGCAGGACACTGCATCACTGCAGGACACTGCATCACTGCCAGACCTGCTCTTGTCCAGGACTGCAGTTCTTGTCCAGTCGCTGCATCCTGGACAGAAATTCTTCACAGATTTTTCTTCTGAACTTTCAATTAGGTATCCTTAATTCTCTGCAACATTTACTTGTGCTGTCTTGATTCTTAAGCTGTAAGCAGGAGTTTGTTTAATTAATTAAAATGGTGGAAGTGAATGAAGGAAGTTAAAAGGAAAAAGCATGCTTGCAAGGACTATATATATATAGATATATATATATATATATATAGTCTTTGCAAAATTTCTTTTAGTTCTGCTAAAATTTCTTTTATATGTATACATATATATATATAGTCCTTGCAAGCATGCTTTATATATATGTATATATAAAAGAAATTTTAGCAGTCATAGAGGTGTGTTTTTAAACAGAAATGATAAGAATGCCAAGAATGATACAGAAATGTAGAAATGATGAATAAATATTTCAGTTCTGGCTTTGGAAAGAAGCAGAACAAGGGACACTCATTAGAGGGCAAAGTCATCTCTAGTCCATAAATAATCAAAGATGATGTTAAAAGACATCTATCTGAATAGAAAGGCAGCACGCTTAGATAAGAGACAAAAGCAGCTGGCTCCCTGGTGTTAATTTTCAGTAAACTTTGGCATGCTTGGCTAGTTCTCAGTGGCTGACATAATAATAATTAGAGCTAGTCAGCAATTACTCACTAAAAGGTTCAGTCAGTGGTATTGATGGAAAATTTCTATGACTTTAAATTTCAGTGGAAGTTTTACTGAAAATGTGCCATTGCAACAAATTTCTGACAGAACCCAGGCAGACTCTAATGGAAACCTGCCTGGTAAAAAAGTAGTAAAAATGCTGCCTGGTTGCAGAAGTTGCAGCTTCTATTTAATTAAATCAGCACTTATCGCAAATATTTTATACTCTCGTACAGAACCTGCATGATAAAACTGTGTCCAAGAGTATAGGAGACACAAAGCTGGAAGGGTTCTCAGGTAACCTTATACTCCAGACCTCTTTCATGGGTTAAATAATAGTGTTAGATTCATGTTTACAAGTGCATTGCATTCAGCTGCCTCTATCAAACATTCAGTAAACTCCACAGGCGAAAAAAAATTGCAGTGCTATCACAGTTATTAAAAACCATGAGGAGCTCCTGTTTCCAGACACACAGGAGACACTCTTGACAAGCCAGAAGTCTGCCAGCATCTGCCCTCCGTGCATTGAGTCACTGTGGAGAGCTCACAGCTTGTCACATGCACCTGGTTCAGGCATCACTTTAGAGTGCTACAAAGAACCTTCACTGGTGGCATATAACAATAAAAATATCTCCATAATATAAATCCTAAATTCCTTGTGCCAATGTGGTGAGCTAAGTTCTAAAACTAATGCACTCTATAATGATAAATAGCTCTAGAAATCAATGTGCTGTCCTAATTTTGCTACATGAGATGGAGACCTTGTTCTGTTACTAACAATAAAAAAAAAACATGTTTGTCTCTCAAAAGAGGTCAAAGAAATGTAATGGGACACTTGCTTGGCTAGGACTTTCTGGGACAATTGAAATGAATGTTTCAAGTTCCACACATTCAAATGGAGAGGACTCACAGCATTCACTCATCTACGCAGCATGTGCCTCTGCTGGTACCATCATCTTAAGACTCAGGAAAGCTACCCTGCCCTAAGGAGCAGATTATTTATATTTAACTTATTGCCTAATTATTTATTCTCAATAGTACCTCCTCTTGGGCAGGAAATGACAGTTGCATGCGTGACCTTGTTTTCTCTATCTGAGCAGAGTGAAACTTCTGCTTCTTCCATCACAGACCATCTGACTCATCTCCTCCTTTATCTTTTGAGAATGTTGTTGTAGTTATACAGAAGCTGGAACAACTGTCCTGTTCTCAGATTGCTCTAGTCAAACTAAACCAATGAAAGGTTTGCATATGTGAGTTAATTCACGTATTGATACTATGATTATCACTGAAAAATCTACAGGGCTTAGCATAATGCTCGTTTTCAGGCTCTAATATTTCAGAATCCCCCTAGGAAGAAGCAATTTCTGAGGCAGATGCTTTTTCAGGCAGGCCAAGCTGTTTTCCTTTTACCTTTCCTTTGCCTTTTCCCCAGCCCACTGTTTCCTATGGGCTTGCTTGGTGTATTCCCCTCTGTTTGGGAGAGCACTATCTCACCATTGAGAGGCACCTCAGCCTCGTATATAATCAGTGGACAGAAATAGGTGCCCTACTTATGTCCCCGAAACCCCACTGCAGAGGTTACAAGCCACCTGTTTTCTGCCAAAAAAGCTCTGTCAACTGTAGAGTGATATACTACATATACTCAGAGCCTGCAGAAAACTGATACAAACTTGACTCCCCGGGGCCTGGAAATCACTTTTGGGGTATTTCAGGGATGAAAATGAATACTTGAAGTTGTCGTAACACACACCTCCGTTCCTAATAATATCTTTGCATTCTGCAACACACTTTATAAATTTTCTGCAAAATACAATTAAGAACTTCTTTAAAGAAATCCAATAGCATTCAAACCACCCCTGGTTTTACATCTGTGAATAAGAGGGCATATTTATATAAGCTAAACAGAAAATTGTTTTCCTCATTATTCTGACCAGGTAATCATATGTTATACCTTAGACTGCTGCAGGGAACATGTGTTTAACAAGGAATCCTCCTTTGATTCCTTATACTACTCATCAAGAATCTGTTAGACTCTGGATATTAATAACCTCGTGAGGGGTGAGTTGTGCAAACACTCGCACAACAAGCAACTAAAATAACAATAAGCCATGAAAGCAACTATGATATCAGTAGCTATTCAAAAATGAATTACAAAATTACTCAGAAAACAAGTTTCCATGAAATTTTCTCAGATGTCCAAGACTTCATTGTGGTCTGTGACAGGACAGTTGCATTCAGTCAGGCAGGAGTTATGGTCAGGAGAGTGAAGCAATCTTTTCAGGAATAATTTTCTTTTTTAATTGTACACACTTTCAGAGCCATGAACTCATTCATTTAGTAGAATACAAATATTTTGCCTTAAGGCAAATAGCTATATTCTGCCTTTTACATGTTTAAGGTACAAAGAAAGATCAAAGACAATCTCAATATTCCTGTTCAAAAGGAGAATATCACTGGCCTCCACACCAAAGGTGGGATCAGGATTGTTTCTTCCAGATTCAATGCCAAAACAAAGGCTTCACAGCTGTGTGCATGTGTAGAAATTTATTCACAATCCTTAGAACAGTCTGATAGAATATTTTGATTGATTATCACACAAAATGTTAGGAAGAAAACTACTAAAATCAGAAGAATATTTTTCCTACAATCAAACCAGGCACTTTCCAGTCACAGAGGAGCTTTTTAAGTTTCACTTTCAGTTTTCAGTCTACCTTACTCTTCACAGTGAATAAAATGAACTAAGAAATGTATAGATATTAGTAATAAAATATGAATTCTAGCAGCCTGTAAGCTGTACTAAACATTCACTCTGACAAGAAATCAGACACAGAATTTTGTCTTCTTTCATCAGCAGAAATAGTCATCTTTTTTGAGCTGTTGGAGAGAGAACACAAGAAACTTGCACAAGGAACTCTTAAGGCAGCCCCAGATCACCCCAAATGTCCAAGTCCATCCTACTTGTCACAAAATAATATGTGACGTTTCAACCTTAATTGTAGCTAGAAGTTTCTATCTCTACAAGCAGAAACTAGAAACTGCTTGTTTTCATCCAGATTACTCCCTCAAAACATAACTTCCTGCAAACTTATCTGTGGAGTAAAACAGCTAAGAGTAATGAAAGGAATTTTTGAATGAGTCTGATGCAAAAATCTCCAATGAAAAGCTATTAAAAGCAGAAGTTATATTCCTGAAAGGAATAGTGAACCAAAATAATTCTGCTCTGGCAGATCAACCAGTATGTTCACTTTGGTAAATGAACATGTTGAAGCTGGCGAACAGAAAACAAATTACAAAGGCTCTCCAGAATGAAAGACATTGCCTTCCAACCCTTAGAACTTGGAAGACTGAGAAACAGGGATATAGTAACAGTATTCTCAAACATCTGTTTAGATTTCATCCAAATGCTCTCTGCTCTCTTTATTCCTGAACGAAAACATACTTTGCTCATGACAACTTTTGTGCAAGGAGATTACCTGGGAGGTGCTAATGTGAAAAGGAATTCACCAGAAAATTCACTGGTGACTGGGGAAGAAATGCACTCTGTGATGGATACCACACAAACATACTGTTCCTATAGCAATGCTCATGCTGATATATCTGTGTACAAGGATCCAAGTCCAGGGAGACTCGCTCCAGTCATCATGAAAAATTTCATCTAACCAATGAAAGAACAGGAACAGGCCCATGGGAGGTAAAAGGCCAACACACCATGTATTGTTAGAATTACTAGTTAGTAGGGGCTGAGAGAAGTCACAGGAAATAGTTGGCAAGAAATTTAACATGTGATGAAAACTGTCCAGAACTAACCAAATAATAAACATATTCATAAAAATCCAAGTCTTCCTATAACAATTCACAGGAATCAATACAGGTATGGAATTAATTGTTTGCCTTGAGCAGATAAGGCATCTTTGCCGGGGTATGCAAACTTGTACAGGCTGTCATGAAGTTACTATACCAAGGGCAAGTAGACAAATTCACATGCAAAGAAAAACAAGTGGAAACAAAATCACAACAAGAAACACATTAAAATATATTGCTGAAATATTTTCTCTATTTCTTTTTGAAGATTCTCCCTACATTATCTTTTAATGGATAGAAATGATGTAAGTACTAGCGTAGATTGACTTTAAGCATGTACCTTACTGGATCCAGGCCAACATCCCTGTATAAACTATAAGTTAGAGCATAACCCTCTAGGCTTTTTTTTTCTGGGGCATCCTTGTTCTCTGAAATTCCTGGTAATTAGAAACAAAATATGATGTTCTGAGCACCTGACACGAGGAACAAAATGTTGACTATTTTGAATTTCTTAGTTAAAAACACCTTATATGTATATTTATCTTGAATACAAATAATTGAATTGAATTGATTGTCAGGCAAGTTTTCACTAATCTACTGGTAATGTTAATGCGTCCTTTAAAAGTATTAAGCTCCAGTGCCCAAAGAGATTTTAATCTCGGTGAGATAAAATCCTAATCAGAAAACATAAAGTATTATTATTATTATTATACAAAATTTTGTCCCATCTTCAGAAATAATATATATTTGGCAGGTCTCCTCACTGGTCACATTTATCCACGGATATAAACTCACCAAATAATGAAGAAAGGTAGGGGTGTATTCCGACAGCATAAAACACATGAAACTAGTTTTAAAGTGTATGCAATATAAGGAACTGTGCTTTGCATCTTCTTTTCCTGTGTGCCTCATCACGCTGATGTACCTCATAGCAACATTGTTTTTAAGACAGCCAGCTTAGTAGAAGGCTATTTTAAACACTGTTGGGCAAAGCTACTTATTGTAGTCATCAGGGGTGGGAGGAAGCTGTAGCCATGTGCACAGTGTAAGAGTTGACACAAGGCAAGATGTCTTTCTTGATTAGGCACCACTTAGATCTTTGTGTGTTAAATGGCCTTTCCTTGGCACTGGTCACCACATCTCCATGTGAACTATTACCATCCCCAGGTCACCACAACAGCATTTAACCAAAGGAATCAGAAACATTCAAACACTGGTCCTTATTGGTACCTTTGAAGAATAGCATTTGCATTCCACCCTCTAGAAAACATCCAGACATCCCTCTGGGAAGAGTATATAAACATACATTTATATATACATATAAACTGCTAAATATTGCCCACTAAATCTGTCCTTGAGAGGGAAACTACTAACAAATGCTCATGTGTCCAGCAACTCTGCTGGGGCAGACTGCAATTTCCAGCAAAGAGAAGTAACAGAAAGCAGAAGGAACATAAATTTTCAAATGCTGAAGCTCTTTCCTTCAATGTTTATCTCCCTATGCATGCTTACTGAAGGCAGCCAGCAGATTTCAGTGTAAGAGCTGAGACAAGCTGGTATTAAAACACTTTGACTAATATCTGTTCTCTGAGCTAGTCTGTATATTCTAATGAGCAAAATTGCATTTGTATTTGATTCTCTGTGTGAAAGAGGAAAATTTCTCTTTGCAGTTCTGGCAAGGTTAGAGAGCTCTACATTCAATAGCACAGAATATGCATTAGAAAGCTGAATCTTTTCAAATAATCACCACATTACTGCTTCCTGATTACTCATGCCTCTTCAGAGAGTGTGACAAGTTCTTGAGTTTCTGCAGAGCATGACATAGTAATCCTCAAAGCTACTACAAACAAGCTGAGGAGGAATTTCTGTCATAGTGACTCCTGGACTGATTTAATAAAAGCTGTTTTGCTTACATATCATATGCAATCTGTGCTGTTCTATACCACGTTGCAAAGAGCCTGGTCTTTCAAACATTTTGCTGTCTGTCAAATCATTTGACTCATATCTCGAGGAAGATGCTATATGCAACATGGTCATGTGAAGAGGGAAGATTTCATGTAATTCCCAACATCGACATCATCACAATATCTGAGGCAGTCAGCATATTAGGATTGAAGAAACAAAGTTGACTTTAATATGACACATTTCACAGAAATGCTAGAAAGAAAAAAATGGTCAGAGGAGACTTGACTTACTCCATTCATATGATTATAATTGAGGAAATGACGAGTTAATGTCTAACCTAACAGATCATTGAACTGGGAGGGAGCAGGTGAATTCAACATGACTCGTTAGGGAAAAGATGGGAGACAAATTCTTCTCTGCTTGTTTTTTAATTCCTGGCAAGCAGAAAAAAAGAAATGTACACAGGATTTTCAGATGGAACAATATTAAAATGGAGATGTGGTAATCTGTAAGTTCAAAATTTATATCTTCTAATTTTAATTACTTCTGTGATAAGCAGTGAGAAAGGTAACAGTATGTAAGAATCACATCCAAGGGCACTAAAATCCTGACTTTACCTTCACTGGGAAAATGTCAGCATTGAATTAGCTGAAAAAGGAATTGCAAATGGCATTAAATTACTAAGGAACAGAGCCTAAGCTAATCACAGCAACCAAATAATGTGGAGAAATAATTCAAAATCATCCTCTTGGTTCAGAAGGAGAAAGGATTGATTTAGAGACTATTGAAACTTTCTGTAATCTGTGTGATAGGGTAAGTTTGGAAGGATGCTAATGGCCATATATTTAGAGGAGCAGAAGAAGGGATCCCCCGGCAATTTTCCTCTCTGTATGCTTGCCCAGAGTAAACAATTCACAGTATGGACAATTAAGGGCCACTGCTTGAGCTCACATCCTAGCTATATTTTGTTGAGTATTAATAAGGCATCCAGGCCACTGTTTTTCTTTTAACTCAAGTATGCCCCCATTCCTGCTAAGCCTGGAATCAGTGCATATGCAGCCAGAGCCCAGCACCAGGAGCCAACCAACTTGCATGGGCTCCAAATCCAGACCCATGCTACTCAAAAACCGTCCTGAGATGCCCTAAGACCTGAACTATCATGTCTTCTAGTCCCATTTTCCCCTGGATAATAAAAAGCTAACAAGTTATGTCCCATAACAGTAAGGAAAAAAATCAAAAGCTTAGGAAAAGACTGCCAATCCAAAAACACAGCGGCACATACAAAATTTTAATTTACACTGTCAGCTTCCATTGCAGGACTTGTATTTGATAGAGTTTCTTTGTCCTTCTCTTAAACATTAAATGATTTAGGGCCTTATCCTGCAGCTTTTATGCCTTCGCTTATTTTCCATGTCTGCTCCTGAGATAAGGTGCAATATACATGTACCTGCAGACCTAAGATCTAAGTCACTGTTTCCATCTCCTTGTTTGTAATGTATTGATTATCTCTCTGCACTTTTGCCTTATTTTCCTGGCAAAACCTTTCAAAGCCAAAGGAAATAAAGCAATACTTCCCTCTGCTGGAAGTCTTTGGAGTTCTGGAAATAGATCTGAAATGCAACATTTTTCTGAGCTACTTTTGTGCTGTACTTTGCTTAAGACAGACGGCAGCAGTAGGGAAAGAAGAAGAAAAAGGAGGATTCAAGGTTTTTTGGGTGGGGGAACGTAGGGGGAAGGTGTTATTTTCCATGGATTATAGCTTTAGAGCCTCTTACATAACCCCTTTTTTTTTCCCTTCCAAATTTCAGTCCCTGTGTCATATTATGCATTTCTGAGAACTCTTAGGCTACGCAGGCCTTATGCCCAGATGTTTAAAGTTTCACTATGCATGCAATTTTCTGAATCTGCTGCATGGTTATTTCACAGATTTTCTCAAGCTACTATTGCATGGTTTCTACCATGACTCTTGTGCAAGATTTGAAAAAATCACACAGCACCAGCAAGTATCTTTGAAGTTCCCATCAGGGGAGTCAATCAGTTTTTGGCAGGAAGAGGTTCTTCTGGACATGGAAAAATTCAGTTCTGATTTATAAACCTTGTTGAGAAGATTGTTCCACAGGACTGGAAAAGGTAATTCCCTCTTTAGCTATGGGAGCCATGAGATTTCTAGCTTTCTTTATAAATCACAGTAATGTAAAGCAAGGTCAGGCATTCCAGACCAGCTGTCCCATTCCTGATTTCCAGGCCTCATCTACTGCCAGCTGTCCATCAGCTTTTATATATAGAGAGGGATTTCCACTGGTTGGAGAGGCCAACAAGGAAATATGATAATAGAGGAAACTTATACTAAGCAATTCCCAGATTGCTTACACTGAGTATTCCCTGTTTTGTGTCTCTTAGTCCTGCCATGTTGCTTTCCAGTCTGTCATAGAGTCTTGCAGAATAACTATTACCTTGCATACCTTCTAATTATGCATAACTTACTTCTGCAATCAAGTTAGGACTACAAAAGTAAGACAGATTATCATCTACAAATATATTTTCATATAAAGTCTAAAGTGTCCTGGATTGCTCTTTTTCTGATGAGGTGTCAGTATCTAACACCTCTTTAACTGGTGAGGTAACGGATGATGTATTTTAGCCCCTAGTCAATGTTACCATCTCTGGGCTGAAACACAAAACTAAACAAGGGCAGAACTACAGGTGGGAAAACAGCCAGAAGATACCTTTTTCAATAGGAACCAATATAATTTTAGGTAAGAACTTTGTGGTCAAAGCCTGGGACCTTCTTTGGTGCACATCCAGTTCTTGTTGAAGGAAAGCTTGTACCGATTCAGCATTAACTCCCAAGGACAGAAGCTCTAATCCAATGCTCACATTTTGCCAGGGCTTTGGAATTAACACCTGCTACTTTGGAAAAAGCACCATGGAATCTCTTGGAGGCTAAAAGAGGTCAGATTGCCCTCACTTGCATTGTAAGGTCCTCTTAAGTCACTGGGTTAGCAAGCTGTCTGAAAAGCTGAAAGTTGATAACACAGCTTTATTCATGGCTTTGACATAGTTGTCGGAAGAGTCTTTTTCTCCTTTTTATTCATTTAAGACTGTTTATCTGTTTTACAAAGGATCTCGGATACATTTTTTTCTTGCAACCAGGAAAATGTTTGCCTGCAGTCTGAGAAGGAAGGAAAATGTACTGTTGCTAAAAATGACCATACTGTCACTTCTGGCAGGTCATGAGCTAATCTTTACGCCAGCAGCTAAGCAGTCATGCTCAGCTAGCTCTGTTGAATGAAATCGGGTTGCATGTATGAGTAACTACTTACTCAGACTCATAAGGAATTTAAAATCTGGTCATTTAAAGTCAGAAACAGATAGAATACCATAGTAGATCACAAGGCCTAAATCACATTGTAAGAGAGGACTTTGTGTTCTCAGATAATCAGAGCAGTGGGACCGCAGGTCTTGGCATTTTGTGTCAAGCATAAAGAGGTCCTTTTTTTTTGGTAAGAAAACAGCACACCAACCTCCGAGAAACAGCATAGCTGGAAAGAATAGAGCAGGAGAGATTGCCTTTTAGGGCAAATCTCTCAGCCATTCACTGATTTATTATTAACATTCTTACTGCTGTTGTGCTAAAAGGCTCCAGCTAGCTTGGTTTCGACTAAGCTAAGCGCCACACTGATGACTTTATCTACAGCTCAGGCTCAAGTTCAGCCTATGTTCAAAGCTCTGGATCATCAGTGCTGCATCCAGTGGAGAGAGAACTGCTGGTCCCCTCAAATGGGAAACCGGGGTTGAAGGGGAGACGTTCCCAGATGAGGTCTGCCCTGATAGCTCAAAACCTTTGGCTCTGAACTTGGGATATAACTAGAGAAAAATAACCAAAAGCCTCCTTAAGTGCCTCTACAGATTTTCAGATCTGACTCTTCAGATCTCTATGTCTTGCTTACAAATCCAAGGCATTTGCAGAATGAGAAGGTTTCAACCAGCACTGAGTATATCATGAACTGCTTTAAACAAAGTCTGATAATCAAAATCCCACAGTATCTGTTGCCATTGGTCTCATGCTGTGGCTTTGCTAATTGCCAGTAATGGAGTTGTACATTCAACTATTGCAAAATGTGGGACTTTTTTTTTTTGTTGAATGGTGATCTTTGCCCTCCATGTTGAACCCATTGGATCATTTACTGTAGATATCTGGACTTACACATCCTCAGAATGAGAAGTCCATCTCCTCTGACAGAAAGGAAGAAGCTGAGCAGGCCTCCATGATTTGAAAAACTGAGGTCCTCGATGTTGTTTGGCCACCACATCCCTCTGATTGAATACACCTAGCAGGGTGAATTGAAGAAAGCCACCTGAGCCTTCATCTTACTCCTTTGAACTTATCCTTGGCTAGGTGCAAATTTACCAAGCTAGAGGGGGCACGAGTGAGCTCAGGATTATTGTTTCAGTCTGGATAGCAGTGAAAAAATGCAGCTTACAGCAACTGAGAGCTGCTAAATAAGGTTTCTTCTGTTCTTGAACTTGAAACCAAAAATGTAGGATCGCAAAACATCAAACAGAAGCTGCAGCATCTGGGAGTTGGTTAGCAGTGTGTGTCAGGAGCACTAAACTTCAGCCTTCAGGGTGCTGTAGGGTAGCATGAAATAGCCACAAAGACACTGAATGCTAGAGGGTTTTGTTTTGTAGTTCTGCCTCTGAATAACCAAAACTGATTAATCTGTTGTCAGAACAGGATTTTGTGGATATATACAAGCATTAAGCATGTCTTAAAAAGCAGTCAAAGGAAGCTAAGATCAAACAAATAGCATGTGATACACTTGTAACTTCTGTAAAATCCTAAATTGAGCGGTTTAAGACATGTTGCCCTCTAGCACCACACATCTAGGGGCTTGCAGCTCCCAGGCCATGAAAAGCTGGCCACTCCATCAGTGGAATGTGCTATACGTTGTTCAAAGAGCATTGCCTGGTTGGCTCTGAAAGCCAAGACAGTCTCCTTGCATTTTAAATGCCCTGCTCATCACTCATTACAGTTCTCAACACAAAGGAGATTGAGAAAACCTTTTGAGCCTAATAACATGTGTATTAAGGATATTATAGTGTACCTTTGCTGGGGTCTAACATCACCACCTTGAGAAGAACTCATTGACACCTCCTTCTCCCAGTGCAGGCACAATCATGGGGTCCATGGCTGTCCCACACAAGCCCTAGGCTCTGGCAAGGCTGAAGCCAGCACAGAGTTATGCATAGGGTGGGCTGGGGGCAGCTGGAGCGCCCATACACATGCACTCGTTGTAGATTGTGCAGAATGTAAGAAGCTAGAGCATGCAATGTGAAAACTCTTTGTTGTCATTGAGCAGCGATACCTTATAAAGATTTCTTTAAAAAGGGAACAGAATTTGCTTTGGATTCAATCCTGGAAGAACTGACACACACAGGTCCCTTGGCTGCCGGCGCAGGGCTGTCTCTGACTCCAGTGGGAATTGTGTGTAGGCGTCTAAGTACAGACTGAGGCTGGAACAGCGTGCAAAACAGAGAAGAATGCTCTACTGCAAAGGTTTCCTTACACAACTACGCAGCATTAGGCACTTCCACCCGCCAGTCTGCCTTGCAGTGAAAGGACACGCCACCAGGAAACCAAGCTGGGTCTTACTTGAGCATTCCTGGAGCTTTGCTCTAAAAGCAAAAGCCTCTTCACAGATTATAAAGCAGCACACTGGGAGTAAGCACAGAAGTAATGTAATCAACGCTGACAGGGTTCTCCCTGTGCCAAGTTTTTTTAATCAAGGTGGTATGTCCTTCTGAAACGCAGCCACATGACGTCAAACATGAAGCAGGTATTACAGACGGAATTCTAGGACCCATGGCAATCCAAATTAAATATTCAAAGTAGTTCATTCTAATGGTCATCCTCTAAACATACTTGTTTTCTATTCCATTTGCCTTAAATAGAACATCAAACCCAAAGAATCATATAAGCTTTTCAGTCTTTTTTCAAAGGACCTAGACATTCTAGACGTTTAGGAGTTTATTTAGCCTATCTCTGGACTTCATCTAATTTATTTGTAATTTTTATTCCAGATCCCACAGGATTCTTGTTCATATACTCATTAAACACATTCTCAACCCCTTTATATATTAATGATAGTTTTACAGGGCAACTCTATAGAATGGGAGAAGAGCTAAGCAGTCTGTCTTTGCAATCAAGTTACTTTATGGCAGGCAGCAAAGAAGAGCAAAGCCTCCTACTCTGTCTCCACATATGGCTGACTTGTATTTGGCTTGTGATCCCTTTTTTTTTTTCTTTGCTGCTGCAAAAGCACTTATTCTGTATTGTAATTATGCCTTTGATTTTTGCCTTGCCAGACACAGTGTTTTGCACTGGTCATGGAATTAATCAGATGAAACTTAATAATGACATTTCTCCAATTGCTTACATTTGGAGCATTCCTTCTGTTCCCCATGGTAATCCCCATCTCCTCTTAGGTTAGTGCCTTGAGTTGCTCCACTACTGACAATAAAGTCCATTAGCTCCAGCTAAGATAACTAATTTATTAAAATAAAATATTTCTTATTCTTTGCTGTTCTAGCCCAGCTAGAACAGCTGTGTGCCCATGGGTAAAGTTGTGCTGAAACCATAAGTTTGGAACAAAATAACACACAGAATATTTCAGCCTTCTCGTATCCTATACAGACTAGCCTAAGGAAGAAATTCTAGTGCTGTTTTGGTACATGGGAGTGATGTCATCCTAGGACAAGGAAAAGTTTTCTCTCTCAATCAAAATATTTTAGGGATTTTAAAGCTGGACAGTATAGCCATGCGAGTGTGGGTGAACTGTCACGGTAGGCATTTCATTTGGGTCACTAGTGTTCTTTATTAAGAAATTAAGCTTCACTTTATAATTCAAATATGTTTCTAGAATTTTTAAGTGCCTTTAGCTTGGTACCTGCTTTTTGTGCTTGTGCAGTCAATATTTATGCAATACTCTTGCTTTCTTTTTGTACTTTTCAGTCATTACAGTAATCCTCAAGCACCGTCTTTGCTATCATATCTCCACATGAGAAGGATAGTTTCTTTTAGAAATACTACAACTGCTTGTATTTTTCTTTCCCTTTTTATTTCATCCTAACTGATAGATTTTAAGGCCAGGAATTGATATCTCCTCTCACCTCTGAAGACCACAGACCAAAAGACTCCTCATGTTTTTGTGAGGAAAAAAAGATAAAACCCCGAGGTAAAGATTTCAGGCACTGGTGTATCTACCATGACAATAATCAAGCATTTCCAAGAAGAGCTGCATTATTGCAGTTAAATAAGTGATACATCAATGTAAGTGTCCTACAATCCAGCACAGCATAAGAGAGCCCAGCCATGCCACGATGCCAGAGTCCAGCTAGCTGTTCAGCAACACTACCTCTAAAAGTCTATTTTTTTCCATTGTGCTTCTCTGCACCTTTATGCTTGAAACTGAGTACACCCGACCAAACACTATTGATTAAAACATTATGGTATCACATTACTTTCAATAGCACTCTGCTCCAACCCAAAATAGCATTTGCTTTTGATCCTCTGTGCCAGATGTTTTCACTGATCTATCCGCAAGGATATCTGATTTCCTGAGTAGCTACAAATCATTTGCAACTCAGATTACTCCTCCCATATGCATACACGGTAGGTAATGTGCTATTGTGTCACTGTGTTGAGTGGCTTAGTCTGGTCACTCTGACTACTTAGTTCCTCACAGCCCTCATCAGTATTTTAGATTAGCCTAGAAAAAACTGTTATCTGCAAGAGTTGTCACTAATTCTCTTTATTCTCTCTTCCAACAATTTAAGATGAAGCAGTATGTTTTTAAAATCTCAGTCAAGCAGGTCCATGTGTTATCAAATCTACAACCATCATCAAAAATCCCTTTTGCACACATGCATTAGCCATATCACTTATACATCACTTACTTATATGTGATCTTATTTATCTATACATCTTACTTGAATTCATCACTAGATGAACTACATAGATCTATCTGTCTAAGTGATGATCACTACATCACTTATCTGTCAAAGAAGAAGAGACACCATTCTGGAATAGTCCAGAAATTTTGCACTTCTTTCTGGATATTAAATTGATGTTACAAATCACAGAATGACAGAATCTACAAGGTTGGAAGGGACCTCTAGAGATAATCTAGTCCAACCTTCCTGCTCCAGCAGGCATATCTAGAGCAGGTGGCACAGGGCGGCATCCAGGCGGGTTTTGAAGACCTCCAGAGAAGGAGACTCCACAACCTCCCT
>JAUBOD010000314.1:5110869-5168291 GCA_032353885.1 Nothura maculosa | reverse complement strand
TGCAACACTGGTCATAATGCTATGGATCAGAGTGGACAGGATCATAGGACAGCAGATCTGCCTTCAGAAACCCACATGGAGTTTGTGAGGTGCTTCACTGCACCATGCCCTGCGCCATGGAATGCCTCAGAGCTGACTTCAGAAGGAAGCTTATGCTGCTTTATGATATTTCTATGTCTTGGTTGTCTTTGAATAAACACATCTAAACAGAGCTGATTTCTGTTCTTTACCATTAGGAGAGCAGTCTCTGCACCTACTAAACATCTCTAACTACTAAAACCCACAGTGGAAAAGGGAAAGTCTTTAAGAGAATAAGGAGATAAATGTTCCTGCCAACAACTACCCACAGGTTCTTTAATGACAGGCAGGACCTGAGGCATTCTGAGAACAGGAGAGAGTATAATTTCTTTAAAAAATTGTTTTTATTAAAAAAAAAAGAGGCCAAACATTAATCTTTACTCTGCCAATCTGTCTGTAAAGATTACAGTTGCTTTGTACTGCTACTTTTTTGTTGTTGTTGCCAGCAACACATTGTCATTATAGAAACTGATGAAGAGCATCATCCAGGCTCCACTGCCCAACATACAGAACAGGCTCACATAGTGGGAACAGCTCTAACTCAGAGCAGGATTACAAATCCCCATCTCAGGAAGCCTCTCAGACAGAAAACTATGGGGCATTTGATGGGAGAGGGGAAAGGGGTTGGTTCTACCACTATCTCCCTCCACTCTTGGCTCCTTTTCTGAATCTTATCACGTTACCAGTTTTATTTTATTTCTCAAGCACCAATCCAAGCCATTCTGATAACTGTAAATAGTTCTTCCATTTTTTCTTCATCCATACTGTTAGCCAAGCTTGCCCTCAATCTATAGGCACCGCTGGTGCCTACAGACACCAACAGTGCATTTTCAGAGGACTAACTATTCAGTAAGATAAAAAAATATCCAGTCTGCTTTACTATGCAATTACATTTAAAGACAAGTAATAGCAATTTACATCTCTAAACTTAAACACGGAGGTAAACTTTGGGAAATATGTTTCTGGAAAACATACCTTTGTCGGGCTCCCCACCGTCACCAAGAGTTGAGAATACAGATTTAAATCACTGTATGAGAGAGGAGGGGCTGCACATGCTTGTCGTATAGCCAAAATCAAGAGCCTAAAGAACTACAGATGAATCCTATATTGATGTAACTCATACTTTCACTCTCCAGCCCCTCCCAGGATTGTGTTGAGTTAGACTCCTGCAGGGTTATCCAAACGTGGAGATGCTAACTTCTGTGAGGGTGCACCCCTGCTCACCCATTCCTCACCTCTGCTCTCTGGCCTCCAAGTCCAGAGAAGTTTAAGGTGGAGCCGGGCACGTACCTCAGAGGCTCGCTCCAGCATCACTAATGACAACATTTAACGCTTGTTTAACTTCTGGGATTGCCCCAAAGAGCTATATTTAGGAGAAAAATCTAAAAAGTTGCCCTTTGACTTGTGCTCTCAGGAAGTTCCTGGCTCCTGCGCGTCTCTGTACCAAAGCTAACTATTAAGCTCTTGTTATTGGAGCCCATGTCAGTAAGAACAGGTGCCCAGTAAGAATTATATTTAAACTGCACAGACCTTCTGGAATTTGCATTAACATATAAAAGATGTTTTGCTCTGTCAAAACTCTTTGCTTTGTAATATTATTCAGAAAACTGAAATAGGAATAAATGACAGCCAAAAATAAGTTTCACAACTTCTAAAAGGTAATAGTTGTCTCAAAAATATCAAGTATCTTCCTAGAAGCAAATGTGTACACATTTCTTAGTATTCACTTCTGGACGACTTTTAAAAACATGAATTAAAATTAGTACACCTGCTGGTATTCACTCTCTGCCTAATTTCAGTTTTTGCAAACACATAATAGGAAAGCAAATACTGACAGTTTAAAACAACACTAGAGTTTGCTCTCATATACAGACTCTTGTTTAAAAATATGCTAGTTAGAATAGGTTATTTTCATAGGGAAAAAAAAAGTTAATGTCATGTTCTGATTTCACTTTTGTTGCATAAGATATTTACAAGACTTCAAGCACTCCCAAACTGATCAGTTTTAAAACTCAAAACTATTATGATCTTTGTTATACACATATTCAGAAGCAATGAACAGATTTTAAGAGAGAAAACTGCAATTATGGGATGAACATTTGTAATGAAATATACCAGCTTGAAATTATGAGGATTATTCATTTACTGCAAACTGATGTTAATTAGAAGGAAAAAAAAAAAGAAAACATGAAAATTCCTGACCCAACTAATTTATAGTTAAATATCCAGACAGGAAGATCAGACTTGTTAGGTAGGAAGAGGTTTCAAACAATGTTTTTTAATTTGCAAAGGCGTGTTTTATGGAGGAGACGTGAATGTTGGCTCTGGTTGCAAATAAGTAATCAAATATTTTAGATGCAAACTCTTTATAGTAGGTTGCCTCTATAACTGAGTTGAACCATTTGAAAACATCAATGGGCCTAGATCATGATAGGCTTCAGCTGTGGAAATTGTCATAGTTCAAAGGCAAAGAAAAATAGAACTGTCTGGAAGACCTGAAGACTTTAAACATGCCAAAAGATTTAAGTGCACAAAAATATCCAGATCTTTTTTTCCTTCCGATGAGAACTTGGAAGTAGAAACAAAATGCTATCTAACCCTCTTGTACTATTGATTGCATCATAAATTTAGCCGTAAGCCTTGCTTTCTCTCTCCCTTCTCAAATCATTTCCCAAACATTTTCTAACAGGGATCAATAACTCCATGATTACAGCTTTCCTGGTGCAACATTCATCCAGAGACAGACTCAGCCTCCTCAGTGTCTCCTGAAGGGGAGCTGCGGATGTGTATTGGCCTGCAGCTGAGCACAGCAGTACAAGACTGGGGGGCCCTGCTTATTACAGCATAGTGAAGTACATACCAGTTTGACTTAGATACATCAGAACGGGTTATACATTTCTTAATTCTGTACTAACCAGTTATCACTAGAAGGATGGCAAGCCATGTATGGCCAGGTATCCAAAATTCTGCTTTTGAGGAAGTTCAGAGATGGATGCATAGAGCACCCTTGGCTCTCTCAGTGCCAATCTTCTCTAAAAAGGTATTTAGGCGATAGTAGTTTGGATAGTGGGGACCTGTGGCTCGCAGGTCTGGAGACTAATGAGTACAGAGTCTGTATGCACAGGACAGGCTTCAAAATCCATGCATGTATTCATTCTTTTAGCAGTAGTATTTGTCTCCATCAGTGGCATGAGTGTTTAGGAGGTCATGTAAAGTAAGTACAGTCTCAATCATCCCTGCCTTTAATTTTCTAAGAGCAGAGGTGTCTCCTGTTCTCAGACTGCTGTTAAATATTATCTTTCAGCAACTACTTAGGAAAAGTGTGTTTTAGAATGATGTCAAAGTGTGTGGTAAGAGCAACCCCTATGTCCTGACATTTTTAGATGATATTACAACTACCAGACATGTCTACACAGAAGGATCTCACCAAGATTTATTGCAGCTCCAGTGAGGTTCTGAGCTTGAAAGGGCTTCAGCCCTCTGTAGCAGCCAGAAATTGTAACTCAAAGGCAGGTAGAGACAGAGCTTTCTCACTTGTAGACTGTTTATATTTTCTTTAAACCAGCAAAAGTTTTATAAGAAGCAATGAAAGAGGTCAGCTCCAGATTCACAATGGGAAGAGAGATTCCAGGATGAAGGTATGCAGCATCTCTCCAAATAAAACTGTGGTTCAAAGTGCATCTGCAAGGAGACAGGCAGTCTACCAAAAATACCTGGGCCTTGAGCCTAAGAAGACAAGATGGGCAGTGAACTCTCAAGGCCTTTTAAACTATTTTTTTAAATTACAGATTAAATGGGGAAGGCTTTTAAGCAGTTTATTATAACTGTTTAAACCTTCTTTATATAACTATTATGAAAAGATAGAGGTCCACATGCAACTTAAAATGTGATGGATAAGAAATTTACTGTTGAGGCATTCCAAAGATGACCTTTGATTCTCACCATGTTGAAGAAATCCTTCCCGTTCTTCCTTAGACCCAAGGCCAGCTAGCTTACATCCTTCAGATTTTATTTCTTTGTCCCTAGAAGGGGCTCCAGTGCCCCACAAAACCCTCAAATGTCTGATCCTTTTGTGTTGGTTAAGAATCAAGGACACCGGGCTTGTTCTTCCTATTTCTAATCATTACAGCAGAAAGCATGGTACCGCTTGCTTGTATCAAATGGGTAATTTAGGAAAGCATCTTGCTGGCCTTCTGAGAAAAAATGTCACACAAATGCCACATTTTTATCTAACATGGACACATTGAAATCCTCCATGGACAAAGTGCCAATGCGGGAACTCTTCTTGTTACCAGGGATAACAGATTGTTGTGATGTTGAATATGCAGGACACTGACAAACTGGCAGCTCTTCTTTTCCCGTAAAGAATTTCTTCCCTTTGGCATATTCTCAATCTCAAAGCAGTTCAAGCAGCACCATAACAGATCTAAGTAATCCAGAAACATATTCAGTGGTGTTGGCTGAATGCAGTTTCAGGATGGTGAGTAGTTTTGTTCATCTGCCTTCAGTTGATAAATGGGAGAATGCTGTTAGATTCCTGGACACCCTTGTCGGCCCAGCTCTGTTTTGTTGAAAAAGTCTGTGGATCTTAAATCTACATTTCTTATTCATATTCCCAAACTAGTCTCAGCAGACTATTTTCTCTTCTCAGAATAAAAGTGGGTAACAGCAACGACCACATTCTTTCTTCCCATGGACTCCATGACTTTTCATTATGTCAGGTGACAAACTCATCTAAGTCATCTCTCACTTCCAAAATTTCTTGGGTTATTGTCAACAGTTGTACATTTGTAAAATACCATCATTTTTTAAACTCCCACTTAGGAGCTTACTAAATATCCCCAGCCTCTCCGTGGTCTTTAAACTTTCAGAACCAGCGCTGGCCCTTTCAGTGTTGTTAGTCAGACATCCTAGAGAAGAAGATTATAGAAGTAACAAACTCTTCTTAGGCTTCCCATTGTCTCTTAAAATTTACCTCTTTCCTGTGGAGTCTATGTCTACTTCTTGCTTTCCAGCATCTGCTGGTGAATAATACTGCTGGCATCACTGCCGTTTGTACTAGGAACTAACCACAGCTAAAATGGTCTCAGGCATTTTTTAAGCCTTAAATTGTATGCTAGATAGACCACATTTCTTCGTGTATTCAGAAGCCGTCCTTTATCATCAAGGCTTTACAAAGAGAATCAACACCCATTGCACAATAGACTAGGCAGTAATTTTTTTCCTGAGTCACTGGGGCTCACTTATCTGCAAATAACACACATTAAAACAGCAATCACACATTTACACAGCCTCAACTCAAACAGAACTGTCACTGAAAGTGACATTTTTTTCAATACTCCAGTAGTTAAATACAGTAGAATAATTACAAGGCACTGTGGATATCCTTGGTCAGACAAGGCCATATACTGTCCTAAGGTAGTCAGCCAAGACTCGTTAGAGTTGCTGGTTTCTATTGATGCATACAGCTCCAAGAGTAGCATCCAAGCTCATATCACAGTGGCTATGGTAATGCATCTGACTTTTCCTTGATTAAGAAAAACCTTAATTTCCTTGAGTCATCTCCCATCCTAGTGCGGAAGTCTTTGGGCAACTTTTCATTAAATTCCCACAAAAGCCAACTGATTGATCCATTCTTAGCCATAGTGTAAGATCAGAACATGCAAAAGCTATTTGGTTTTAGTGAATGTAAATAAATGAATCATTCTCCCCACAGACTTTTAACATATATCAGAAATCATAGTTCTATATTAACATTTATTTTGCTCATGATAGCTTCTGCATCCCATTTTTATCATTACCCAAAGCTGTAAGTTTTTCATTGCTATACTTTTATTTCACTTATTTCACTCTTTAAATGAGCTCTTGCTGAAAAAGCTGCTCTCATGCCCCTGTGCCTCACAGAGTGTAGAAATTCAAATCCCTTTATGTTTTACTCTCCAAACAGCTTTAACTTTCCTATGTGGGCAATGTTCCCATACAGTTATTGCCTGTAGACAGTTTTCCCAAGAACTACTTACATAACCTGTATGTGATGTGAGTGTTCCTCAAAGTCTAACTATTTTTAACAGCACTGCTAATAATATACCTCATTGCCCCATATCACACATTATACATCTACTTTTTGCCTCACAATGGTTTTTCGGTGTAAGGTATTTTTTCTTCTTTATAATCTTCATCCTAATCCTTTGGAATGGCAAAACTCTTTCTTTTAGGCTCATCATCAGAAATGACAAATTGCATTGGACTCTGAAGAACCAACCTTACGCATTCTATGATTCTATGATTCTATGAAGTCATGCTGTCTTTTAGAAAAGCAAATGTGGTGCTGAGTATTTTCAGGCCTGATGGATCTGATGAGAAGCCACGTCCCGCCAGCCTTCAGGAATGCTCCCTGTGGGCTCAGCACAAGGCACCTGGGTTGTGGCAATGCTGCTGACCCCACTAGGAAACTGGGTGAAGGCCTTCTCTCCCATTTAAGAAAAGGGAGGTGTTCTGGCTCAGTATCAGTCATTTTCTAGAATTCATAAAGAGGTTGAAATCACACCAAACCATGATGAGATTTGCTTGTTTTTTTTTTCCCCAGAAAGAATTTGATAGCAATGAAACCTGGCAAGTCACAGATGAACACTCAGAATATATGCTAGTTATTACCTACTATAATTGCAGTAATTATTAATTATCTGCCATTCTGCCATGCCAGAGAATTTCCTTTTTCTGACAGTCTTTTCCCCTTTGAGCTTATTAATGACTCCTGCCAAGGAACCTCTCCTCTTTTCTCTCTATTACATATGAGTTTCTCTCCATATCACGTAGTCTTACAACATTTTTTTAATAAACACTATAATTATTTTGGAGGAAGGTTTCAGACCATATAAAAAGCTTTCCAAACCCATGCTACAATTTATAAAATTCACAGTGACTGCTCACAAGGCTCGCAGTTTCAAAATCCCCACTGATTTTCCCCTGCGGCTAGTTCCTTTCCCTGTCCCCAGCAGAGAGAAGAAAACCCTGGCTTTTTATGTACTTTAATCTCTGCATGACATGGGCACCAAGTTGCAGATCCAGTGGGAAAACAGGCAAGCAGTGTCACAAAGCAAAGCTGCCGGGTATCACAATGAGCACAGGGGTCTTGGATCCTGCTTTGTGCTCCCTCCTCACAACATCCATGCCTCTTGGGAAGGCAGGATCCAGGCTCCTTGGCTGCCCCATGGTGCCAGCAGATCTGCAGCTCTCTGCTGTGCCTCCCACGCTGAGTCCTGCACTACCAGCCAGCTGGGCTTCATGAGCTGGAGAAATGTCTACCTCGCCTTGCAAAACAGCAAAACAGCACGCACTCCAATAGACTCCATCTATATCAACACACACACATATTTTACTCACCCTGATGGCATTCACTTCTGAGATAAAGCCAATAACCAAAGCAATAAAGGCAGCTTTTTAAATACATCCATGCAATACACACAAACACACAGACTTTCAAAGCACAATTTCAAAAAGAAAAAGAAATCTCTGTCATGGGATGAAGACTTGCTAGTACATGATCTTTTTCTATTTTCACCCACTCATACTCAAAATCTTTGGCTTAGCTAACATAATAATAGTAATAATGAGCTTTACTTCCTAACCACTAATTTTGCTATGCTTACCTAAACAAAAATAGACATGCTTTAAAATAAGACTTTGCAATGATATTAAAGGAATGCATGTCTAATATGAAATTTTATATTAATTTAACAAATGCCAGTGGGAAATCATTTCATCCTCAGTAGATATATTACCCTGCAATAGAAACATGAATTTTTCCTTGGAAAATATCCTGCAAAAACAGTAAAAAGGGTATGTACACAGAAGTGGGGTCACAAAACAAGCTTGAATGTATTTCACAGCCCAGCAACAGTTCTGCCCAGGGTACTTCATGACATAAATGTAAAAGATAGCCTTAATAACTGTAGCTGTCTCAGGAAGAGTTATTCTCCATCCATCCATCCTTTGTTTCAGACTTTAGCATTTGCAGTGAGCATGCTTTGTGCACCTCAGCTTTAACCAGCACACAACTCACAGAAAGAAATGGTGCTCTTCAACCCTCTCCCACTCAATTTGCTGTCGTCTATGAAAAAAAGAGGGTGTTTTAAAGGGATTGGAGAGTTTTGTTTTAATATTTCACTGGAAAAGAGAGAGTTAATAGGCTTTCTTACAGTTAGCTACTAGCCAAGCCACTATGAACCCTGGGCTGGCCCCATTTCCAGAAAACTGAACTGTGGCTACACAGTCCTACTTCAAAATGTAAGCTCTAAATCTGAAAATACTTCTTCTAAGGATAAAATATTTTAAAGAAATACAGCCTGCATCTCTATTTATTACACAGTAACCACCATTTTACAAACACCTAGAGCTGTTTACTTCACAGACTGGAGCAATTCTCTCTCTAGGTGATGTGCAACACATCAGGAGAGCGCAGGTGAGAGGGACAAGCTGGGGACTCCCCATTTCAGCCTAGAGCTCACACAGCAAGCAGCAGCATCTCCAGGATGCAGGACATCAATAAACCCCAAGCAGCAATTTCAACTTTGAGTCAACACAAACAAGCTACATGCTCTCCAAGCTACACTTGACCCTGTCCACCAGTCTTGCACCAGCTTCATTCATGTGGTCGGCTAGTGGTTGGGCATCAATATCTTGGTTCAGTTGATGGCAGGGCTGGATTTCATCCCAGCAACTGAAGATCTCGGCAGTCCTGCCCTCAGCAGGCAAGGCACAGAGAGCATGCAATTCCTCCAGTTTCTAGCTGGTTTCTGTGCATAAAATCTGCGACACATGGTCTTGAGCTACTTCAATCACTTTGGCTGAAATTAGCAGGGATCAAGACTCATGTTCTCATGGCTTCAACAGAATCTCATGCCAGCCCTGTGCTGCTAAAAATATATATATAGATATATATGTCAGAGAAGCAGGGAGCAAAAATCACTTGGTAAATATGTTTATCATGATACCAACTTCATTTTTAATTGCAGTGATGAAGCACCAGCCAACTCTTGGCTGTAGAAGCAGCAGATTTGGACATCTTCCTTCCAGCTGCCCAGTGCTGCCCACTGTCAGGAAGAATCAGGCCCCGTGGAAAAGAAAAGAAATTTTGCTAAGTAAGTGCCTCTCTGGTGGGAATGTCCTTATTCATGAAGAATACTAATTTTAGATGGTCCCCAGTTATGCTTTCCCCAAACACTAACTCAGAAAAAAAAAAGAAAGAAAAAAAGTTGGAGGCTGCCTTCTGTTTTCCCTTTTGGGATGCATGAGGAAAGCAACCAAAGTCAAAGAGCAGTACGAGTCCCCAGGGAGAGGCGCAGGGCAGGGTGATTCACCCAGCAGCGCTCTGCCTGGGAAGGGCTCCGCGTCCTCCCCCTGCACGACCCACACGTCGGGCTGGTGGCCCCCACGCTGCTCCTGCTGAAGCCAGCCTGGGAAGAACACAAAGCATCTGCTTTTGCTTATATCCTGCATAAACTGCAATGTCGCATCTCAGCTCCAGCTTTCAAGGCATTCTAGGGTAGCAGAGGGAGTGCCGAAGAAAAGAAAAAATGAATAGCACCATATTCATGAAATTGTAAGCATGTTTTCAGTCGTCTGCTACTTCTCATTTCCCGATTGCATTTCCATGTCAGAGCAAGAGCCGGGGGCTTGCAAAGCCAGCAGGGACCCACGGAGAGAGGGGCTCCAGCAGAAAGGGTGCAGGGCCCGGAGCGCCCAGCTCTGCCCAGCAAAAGAGGTGCCAGCAGCCAGCAGCCAATTCCCGCCGACGGCTCCTGTGCCCCCACGTGTCTCACCCATGACTTGGTGCGGCGCTTGCAGCCTGCTAAGGAAAAGCACGATGAGGAAAACCTCGGGCCTAGTATTATCCCAGGGAAACACAGCCAGAGAAGAGACAGTGCAGGTTTCCGCTCCGCTTGCTTATCAGACTTGCTGGGAAGGCTGCTCCCGAGGGCCCGTGGGCTTGGTGCTGCATCCAGGGCTTTTGGCAGGCACCACCAGCCGCCATGCCAGCTACTAACTACTGTCACCCGCACACAGCAAAGCAGCAGCCCAGGACCGTGACTGTATTACGCATGTAGAACAAAATACAGCAAAGTTTGACTGGTACAAATCACTATTTCTAGCTTTAAGTAACAACAGGTATCTTCAAGGGAGCGAAGGGCTGATGAAATGGTGGAAGCTCAGGGCAGCAAATCTTTCTTGGGGCCAGGGCTATGGGGCCGAGCTCTTCCACGCTGGATGACATAGTGCACCCCAGGATGGTGCTTTGGCCTTCCCAGGCCCATGGGAGAGGTGCCCTGGGAGCACAGTGCCAATATAGGGTGTGCAGACCCTGGTCCACGGAAGATGCTGTGGAAAGGGTAGCACCTGAATCTGAGGCCTACGAGAGAACACATGACAAGGCAAGAAGGTGCTGCTGGAAGCCTCTTCTGCAGCCAAATGTGCCCCCCTCTACAGGAGAGCATGCAGGGGCCCCACACATACCCATCTTCCATCTTCTACAGATTAAAGGCACCACTTTCAATAGGGACAATAGCTGTGCTCTTTACAGGAGAGCTCAAAGAGGAACAGCAAGGGTCAGAGTGCTGCAGAAGCAACCAAGGCTGGTGGTGCCAGAGCCACCAGCCATGGAGACAGCCAATTCCATGGCCAGAGGACGTGCCAAGCACTGCTTAACTGCACCTGAAGGGCAGGTTTTCAGGTCACTCCCAGCTCCTGGCAGCCCCTGGAGGGCTCGGCTGTGCAGCTTACATTGCAACTCATCTTCATCCCAATACCTGGAAATGCTGCTTCTATTAGTGCTTAGGCAGGTCCGTTTTGACTCAGCTAATCACATACTCGCCCCACAATTAAAACACAGGTGGAGGAAGAAGCTAGGCTCCAGCCTCTCACATAGAGTGCAATAGCACTGCTTTCCTTGGGTGGTGGGAAGGTCCTGCTTGAGGCCACATCTTTAACCACCTTTCAGAGGTGAGTGCTGGCTAAGGAGAGGCCCATTACTGCTGCTCAGTTTTGCACAAGTTTTTAAAATGTAGTGGTCTTTTTAAGCACAGGGAAGAATGTCACTTTCCCCCTTCACTCCTTTCCCTGCAGAACCGTTTGCAGCCGTTTGCAACCTGCATTGAGGGACTCACAGGAGGAGTCAGCTTGGGAACCCTCTTAGTCAGAGAGGGGGCCCAAAACAGTCTCTCACACATCCCAAGCAGATCTCTAGGCATGCAGTTACTGGACAGGAAGGGTAGCACCAAGCCTATTTAATATAAAATACCAGCCATTTTAGTATAAAATAAACTTCTCTCTGCAAACTCTCAGTTTTCCTTTTCCACTAGTAAGGGAGCCTGGGATGACTGGCCAAAATATCAGCCCCTGCAGTTAAAGAAATAGATCTCACTATCTGATGTTAAATGGTCTCAGCTGGAAGCTCTAGAGTGAGTGGCTCAGCTGGATGCAGCTCACTGTCATGAAGTTGAAAGCAGCTCTGTGAAATTGCTAGTGAAACCCACACACCTCTAGACCCTGGGATATGGCTGCACTTTTATTAGGGAGCATGTGTTCAGTTTCCAGTGGATCATGTTGTTCAGGTATTATTTAAGTATCTCGGTGGCACTAGGTGTAAATATCTAGAAGTTATATTAAAAGGCCAGAAGCAAGATCACTGCATTAGCACAAAGATGTACCTGAGCTAATAATACTTGCTGAAAGGTAGGGCACGTTATCCCCGGTGCTGTGCCGTGCTGATCCAGCTGCAGCCCCACGCTGGTTCCCATCCAGCCGTGTTGGAGCACTGCCGCTGTCCCTTCTCTCTGGCTACTCACACCTCCACCAGCTGTACAAACTCCACCATTTGTACTTCACATCTTCACTCCTGCAATCCTGCAGCAGTAGGATGGGTTTCTATGCAATATCCTGGAACAAAGCACCTCTCACCTTCCTCTGCTTTTTCACACCTTGCAAAAATGTGATTCACACTCTGCCAGGGGATATGGGCTGGACACAGAGATCAGGCTTTTATTTATTTATTCTCATTTCAGATCATTCCACAAGCCAATTAAGCCCCATGTTCATACACGGTTAAGCCATGATCAGCATGGACCAGGCATAAACTCACACAGATTGTTGCTTTCATTTGAGGAAAGAGGACCTATTTGTGATCTCAAAGTCTTCATAAAACGCTCAGCCCCCAGCAGAATCCCTCCATGCACTGTCTAAGCAAGGACAATTTCTTTGCATGACAGCACAAGCCACAAACACAATACTGTGGTTACAATAGGTTGTTCTTTCTCATGTGCTATTTCTACAGGGCCTTATCTACTCTGCTATTGCCAGAGGCTACTAGACTAGGACAGAGTGCTCTAAGGCAATGAAAACAGACCCATACATCAAGGAGGAGATGAATGGCTTGGCTACTGCCTACCACTGCTCAGGTTCCCATTCCCATTAGCTTGGCATGCTCTTTAATGTCATGCAAAGCTGAGTTAACTGAGGCATAAGGTTGCTGCTATTATTCTGGCTGCTGCCGTGAGGTTACTAGCCAAAGAAGCACCCCTGTTTGTTAGAGAAGAGCAGCAAAGCATGGTTGCCACGCTAGGGAAACAAACTGATGCTTCTGAACCAAAAAAGCCACTTGGTTCCTATTTCATTTCTCAAGAAGGTCAGTAAACTGAGATAGCTGGCAGTGAAATCAACTGCCTAGATACTGCCACCAAGGCATCTTGCAGCTGTATTTAAGCCTGCCTATTTGATACATGGATGTCTGTAGTCTGTAAGCCTTTAGCTCCAGCCTCGAGTATTTGGTGATCAGCTGGTACATTCAGCTGATGCACATCTGCACAACTCCTCCAGCATGCAGTTTAAACAGCAGATCTCACATTCAGCAACATTCACGCTGTTCACTCTCATCACTCTAAATTTGGCAGAGATGGTCATTTGTGCCTGGGAACGGTTCATCCTCCAGATCTGTTACAGCTGAGTTTGCCTGCACTGATGGGAGCCAGGCAGCCTATGCCCTGGCCACACTTGGAGAATTAGCCTGCTTTAACCGTGCTGACACGGTCAGGGTAACAAAGCCATCAGTGCACCATGGAGATTATCTGGAAAAGGTGCTTACGAGGATTAGGACTTCACTCCTGTTGTTAAAGTCAGACAAGCTGTGCCCGTGACTGACTTCAGGGGCTGAGGAGGTCGCTCCAGGCCAAGGGCAGCCCAGCAGGTTCGGGCTGTGACCCTCGACACAAACTCAATAGTGCTCATGGGCCTAGGGCAGCTCTAAGAGGGCAGGTTGGTGCCTTGAGAAACTCATTAATGCAGGAACAATTTGCTTAAAAATAAAAGACGTCATAATGCAATGCAAATGCACTTTACCTTCCAGCATGTCTTAAATAATTCTGAAAAATTAACATATTTTTAAAGATTTATGCATTTGTGAGTTTCTTTTAAAAATGCATTAAGAAACAAAAATAAATAAAGTTAAATATAGGGAGGGCATCCAAAAATTCCCACTCTTACATCTGCACTTTCGGTCCAGTTGCTTTGCTTTCAGTACTCAGTAGCCTTCCAGAGGAGCTTATGGAGGAAGGATAGATATGTTCACAACACACTTTTGGGACAGTTTCTGCAATTAAGTGACAAAAAAGGCAACCAGAAAACACACTCAGTGGCAGACAAAGAAGAACTCACTGGAACTCTATGTTACACCAAGGAGTGGGAATCATATCTGTCAGCAGCTTTTTTTAGTAGGTACAGGGCCATGCTGGACTCACTGCATTTTTTTTTTTTAACCCCTTCACTTACCAACCTTTAATATTCTCTGTATTGAATTCTGGGATGAAGAAAACTCCTGCAGTCTGTGGAGAAGTGCATCGTATGTAGACAACTCCTACAGGTAGGAGTTTGCAGTTTGGCCAAAGCCTGCTGATGTGCTCTGCGTAAAACTAGGAAGCAGCTGGTCTGTGTTTCATTTAAGTTACCACAACAAAGCTACAATGGAAGGGGCAAGCAGAGACACACATTCGGTCTGAACACCCTTTGTCCAGATGGCAGCACACGCTGTTCCTGAAACAGACCTGTCCAAGAACCAGCCTTGGCAGCTGCTGTGTCAAGTGTCAAAGAGGAATTGTTCACACCATGTAACTTAATCAGAGGCAGGAATAAACCACATCATATAGAGGAACTCACTTATGCCACCACTAATCTACCTGAACTACAAAAATCGACTTGTATAATCTCCAAAGACTCTTACATGAGTTGCCCTGCCCCTTCTCTTTGATAAACGGTCTGCCTCAGAGTCATGGAGGGACCTCCAGCTGGTGTGGGAATCTCTTGCTGTAGCACCAGGCCAGTGTGCAGAGAGGTGCATAAGCACCTTCAGTAGCAGTGACCTCCAAGCTTTGGGTGCCTGGAGCCAGACACATGGCAAAAAGACCTGCTCACAGCGCAGCAATTGTGGTGCACGATCCACATTGTTCAGATGTCATGGGGAAGGGCGCTGTGTAGGTAGCTAGCGAGTTATAATCTGCTCTTCAAATAGCTGTCACCGAAAAGACCTTGACCATGGAAGAGAACTTGACCCATCATGTGCATACAAATGGGCATGGGCTTGCAGGAGGTGTGATTGGATTAGAATTTTAACTAACATGGATATTAGTCAAAGAGCCACTATAAGATTAAAAAGCCCATGAACCTGCTACATCTAATTATACATGTTGTCAGAAGCAGGACACTTAATACAGACTTAGGTACAAGTACCACTAAAGAGACCGTGCAGACCATCCATCTTGGTGATCTGTGAAAACTTAGCAACTGGGATATTTTTCTGCTTAAATTCAAAGAGTCTCTCTCTCCTTTCCTAGAATTTCAGATTGTTTTCTTGGATTACAGAAGGAGAAGTTGCCCTCATGGTATTAGCTCATAGGCAATCTTTTGTATAGAGAGCTCACTTGAAGGGATTATTTGCACTAATCTTGCAGTGGAAACTTTGAATTGTTCTACGTGGAAGAGAAAATAATACAACTATCTGTACTCTGTGAAGCAGAGAACATTCAACCTTGAACCCTGGATGTCTTTAGAAGGAAGCAAATTGCAAGGTAACAATGAAACCCCACAGTTATTTGGAGAAGGGCCCAGTCCCTCCACATGCTCTTTTATGGGAGGACAAGTCCTTCAGGAACTGGGAAAGAAATCTTTGGGTCTCCTGCCTTTCTAACTTGCAACACATAAAAATGTTTCACTGGGCTGGAACACAGACCTCTGCTCTCCTGTGGGATCTCCCCTTCAAGAGCTCCCACCAGGACAGAGCCTCCGAAAGGGCCCCATGCAGGAGCCCTTTTCCCAGCCTGGCTCCTTGTACAGATTAGCACAGAACTGCTTCCAGACCCGTCCTTCCCTGGAAAGGGCTCCCAAGTGGCTGGGCATCCACACAAATATCTGCAAAGCAGCAAAGGGAGCGGGGAAGGGGTATCAAAGGCCTCCTTCTCCTGTGCCCATTGCACACAAGATATTCCCTCTCAATCCAATTTTAATCCATCTTCCTGTCGTGGAAAGGTGCCACGACACTCAGCCACTGCCAGAGGACCAGACACAGGCTGGTGGCCCCAGCAGGCTAAGATCTCTTCAGCTCCCACATGCTCGGCTGTCTCTTTGTACCCCATGCCCTGGATTCCACTGCTGTGTCCAAAAAAAACTAAAGTCTAAAATGTCACAAAAAAGACCCTGAATGCATTTATTGTTAGCACTCTGGAGCTAACTCAAATGAACCAAAGAAATAAAAATAAAAAAAAGCCTCAGTTATGCAGCAAAACAGAAGGGGCAGTGTCTGCGGAGCTGGCCAGGTAGTGACCTGTGAGTGCTGGAAGCCACAGGGAGCCTTGTTCTGGACACAGGGCTGCAGGGAAGCGCTGTGTTTTGGAGGAGGCTTTTTTGACCTACTGCTCTTCCTTGGGCTGCCAGCAGCCAGGCTCAGTCCCCGGGGTAGAAGTGTCAGGTTTACAGACAAGCCATGCTAAAATATTAGCATGGCAGTGACTTGTGAAAGCAAGGATTAGGCGTAATGACTTCTGTTCCCTCTTGGACAGAAAATTAGGATACTGGTTTTGCAGCTTTTGTAGCAGCTTTGCTTCCTCAAAGCAGCAGTTCATCCTTAGAAACCCCCCCACAGAATTAAACATTCAGTAGCTCTGACCACAAAAAAATGTTGGTTGACAGAGAAAGGACAAAGAAATTCCAAGCTTTGCCATAGCACAGCCTTTCTCCCTGTCTTCTCAACCATAATTCCTGCCAACAATGGAAATTACTGGCTCCAATTTGGGCGACTTATGAAAATCATACAAGTTGTGGCAACAAACACATCCTGAGGTTTGCCTTGCTGTCTGTGTGAGGTTCTCATGGCTGAATCAGCTTCCCAAGCTGTGGATCAGCGCCCAGGCCCTTGCGTGCGCTCTTGGGGAGAGCGCAGCAGCAGCCCGGCTAACCATGACATGGGTAACTCATGGGTAGCTCTGTGGAGATAAACATCAACTATCCAAGCCTCTTCAGCATACTCAGGATCCCTCTGGAGAATCCAGTGAGATGTGGAAGTAGGACAGTGCTTTAATCCAGCTGTGCTTTTTGGAGAGTCATTTTCATTCAGGTTCCTTCACTACTGCAGATACTTGCCCATGTGAGGGCTTGGATGCTCCACATCTTCCACTGGGACTCCACTTCCATCCTTTCCTCTCCTGCAGGATGAGAGAAAAACAGGTGTTTTCCAGAACAAACGAACATGATTACACCAAAATAAGAAAACCCAGGCCTGCAAATCTCCAGAGTGAAATAATTAATGACTTGCTTAAATATTCTTAATTTCATAGCCTATTTCATTCCTCTATCTTAAAGCCATCAAAATGAGAGGCCTAATGATTAAAATAATGCTTTGGCTTGCAAATCTACAATTATCCCCATATGATGGCTCTCTTCCAGCCTGTAAGCTATAAGAAAGCAGTTTCAACTTTTAAAGACATTTTGACATAGCACAGCAATAACACGCATTAATTAAGGAGTTTCCCCTTCACTTAATCAGTTGGTGGAATGATATCTGAGACGTATGTCCCACATGGAAAATTTAATTATTGCTTCTCCTTTTACCTTGTATGAGAAGATGGCTCAGTCAGCAGCCCCTCTCTGGAAAGCCCCTGTGCTCAGTGCGTGGATGCTGGTTATTACCTGTGATCTTCAAAGGCCTCTCAACATCCACGTGGCTGGGAGAGCACAGGAGTGCCGAGAGTAACAAGGAAGAACAAAGGAGAAGGAGAAAGGCTGCAAAAACCACACAAAATTAGTGCTACCTCTCCCTGCTGCAAAGGACCTTTAACTCCAGCCTCCTTGCAGCTGGACCTCTTAATCCACTGTTCTAACAAACTGGAGCCTGAGCAAAGCTCTGCTGTCAAAGCTGTACTAGCCTGTGTACTCACTATTAAGGGAAGACTTAGAGCAGGTCAGACCTGTCCCTGTCTGAGCTGGAGAACAGGGAGTGATGTTATGGACCACAGGCACATTGCCTGGAACAGCAGCAAACATTGGAGCAGCCAGAGCTTGTGGGAGAGCAAACTGCCCCAGAGCCTTCCCAGGGAATCTGCACCTGGTCGCAGTGTTCTCACATGCAAGCTTTGCCATGGCAGCAAAAAAGCTAGATCAGGCTGACAAGCTAACGACACGAGGGCAAGATGCAAGGCCTTGCAGTTTCTCATAGATATTCTCTAAAAAGCAATTTTCTTGGGATCTCTCATTATGAAACCAATTTGCGATAATTGTGTGTGACTTCCCTGAACTCGGTCAGTTGGCCCAGGTCCAACTTGCGCAAGAAGCTGGAAACCAGAGAGAGGGAAAGCAACAGTGTCCTGGACCAGTTGGAAGCATGTCCTGCATTTGCAGAGCGATGGCGAAAGGGGAGTCATTGGAAAAGCAAGTTGGCAGGAATAGGCAGAGACCACGGAGAAAAAGAGCTTCCCCCAGGGTCACACGTACATATTGCAATGTTTGGGACATGTAATTTCCTTGCAACATAATATTTAATTGTATCACGTTAGCATTCCTGTGCTGTAGTAAAATGTGCTATTGTAGCGTGTCTTGACATGAGCTCTAGGTTTTGGCCAAGAGCCTGGTTTTGCTGTTGGTGCCATGGTGTGGCTGCTTGCTGTTACTACGGTTTGTCATGTGGATGCTCCTTGTCTCGGAGCTGCTGGAAAACGGAATGTAAAACCCTTTGTTTCTCAGCCTTGTGTTCACAACAAAAAAGCTTCTAAAAACCATACAGCCTAGAACCCAGGAAATCTGAGGAAACTGGACTATTTCCACAAAGGAATATGAGATTGAAGTATTAAAATCTAAGCTACAGGGGACATTTGTTGCTAGAAGAAGAAGGGGGTCTTGAGACTGTGCTAAAAATGAGAAATCTTCCTGATGAAATACACAGCTGTTGCATCATTACTGTTTTTCTCTTTTTGTTGTTGTTATTTAAAATGTTTCTCATGAAAGTTATTTATGTAAAAATAAAACAAATGAGAGTACTAAACTTAGAGCACCCAGGCAGTGTTATATATGACTCCCTGCTTATACAATCCCCAGTTTCACAAGGAAGACCCAAGGGCATTAGTCAGCTCCCAAGTGCTTTTATAGAAGAGCAGCAGTGGTGAGTGAGGGCGACCCATTTCCTGTGCACACAGAGGAAGCAATTTCACTGCGGCAGTGAGCACAGACTCGGCTCTTCACTTTTGGGTCACTTTTGGATTTCATTTCTTTAGGTTAAATCATGTGATGCACCAAACTCAAATGCAACCAGCTCTATGGTTGACTATTTCCCAAAAAAGGGGGCATTACTGTGTGTTTATGTGCTTTCCTGCAAGTTTGCAAGACCTCACTTTTTTAGGTGTTCCTCAGAGGGATCCTCTCTGAGACCCAGTCAGAATAAAGAGAGCACAATCTGTTTCTGCTCCACCAGTACACTATTGCCAGCTTCCTCTTCATGCCCTATCCTCAAGCAGGTCTGTCTGATTTACAAACACTGAGGAATTTTGTGTGCACAGTCCTCTGGAGAAAGGAAGTCCCATTGCACTGCACGGGAGCGATGGCCCAGAAACGAGAGCGTTCTGTTCCTGACCCAAACTCAGAAAGCAAACACACATCAGAACCTAGGACTGAATCCTGGACTACTGATTCATCATCTTATGCAAACAGCTCACTTCCATCCTTATCACCAGTGGATTCCCAGAAGGGTGATTTTCCAGCCAAGAATTCCCTGTTAATTGTGGCTCATGGAAGAAGAAGATAGGCATGCGAGCCGACAGCCAGAGCAGTTGCTACGTAAAAAGCAAGTTTCCTTTACGCCCTCAAGGAGTCTGTTGAGTTCAGAAATATATCAAACTTCCAACAGAAATGTTGGACAGAAGTAGCAATTCACTCCCAAAATTTGGTCAGTGTCCAAGGCAAGGGCAAATGTCACAGACCTTTCCAGGAAGTAAAATCCCTCAGGTCCCTTCACTCCTTAGGGAAACGAAAGAACTTGTTCTCTTCCAAGCCTCAAGCCAGAAAATATGTGTTGGTATCTATACATTTGTATTTGTTCTGCATGTTCCCTATTTTTTTATTCCCCAAACTGAGCTCAGCCTTCGGTCATCAAATCCAGATACTCATTTTAACAATGGAGAACTCCACTGTGCATGTGAACGTTTTCCCACGTGAATCAGCACCAGCTCAGAGCATTGTCCTTGAAGGCAATGCTATTGTACTGTATAGTAAGATCAAATATTTAGCTGGTGTAAATGAAACAGCTCCACTGGAACTAACAGAGCTAAACCAATTTACACCATCAAAGGCCTTGATCTATAGCTATTTTACCACTACTGGACAGCCAGAGTGCTATGTTTGGGCCAACAGGATTTATGACCATTTTAAACAGAACCAACTTTATTCTGCACATCAGTATACTGCTATGTTATTGGACTGCAGGCAACTGAGTACTTTTCCACTCTTTCTAGCTATTGCTATCAGAAATCATGAGTTAGTCGATAACCACATTCCTCTGAGATGAGTTTGCCAGCGCACTGAAGGAGATCTGTTCACACTGGGAGGCATTGTTTCCCAGACTATCCCAAACAATACAGAAAACACTGTGTTCTCCTTCGAGTGCTATGAAGAAAGAGCCCAGTGGATGGGCTTTTAAAGAACTAGCATATGCAATTCTATAGGCTATGTTCTTTTAAAAAAGAAAAAAACCCTTTATGTCATGTAGAACTAAGTCATGATTCACTTATGGACTGCGTCCAACATTAGGAATGTGGATTAGTTTTGGCTGGGCTTTCTCAGCAACAGAAATAAATATTTCATTCCCAGCAGAAAAGGAAAAAAGAAAGTAGAGATTACACTTTGAGGCCACTTTATTCTTGTTACTAAAATACGATTACAAATTTATTAAAAGTGAGCAGAATCAAGACATTCAGGATGAGACCCTTGTCCATCAAGTTAATGCATTGAAGAGAGATATTAATCTATACATACTAGACCACATCAATTTTGCCAACCAGGTCAGGGGTAGCATTTCAGACACTAGCTGCTGATGCTTTAAATAGCAGTGGAGTGTTTGTGCCCCTACATAGTGCTTGCTGTGAGGAGTAACACAAATATACATTGGTTTTGAGGTGCTCAGCAAACCAGCAATGTCCTCGTGAAAAACAAAGCAGACAGACTCACCTGTTTGGCCCCCTCCAAGCCAGACAGTAAGAAGTGGGCAGACTTCTCATTGCCCAAATTAGAAATGAATAAGCTCCATTTACCTGCTTTTTTTTTTTTCTCAGTTATACCTCTGCTTGTACACAAGGAAATTCAGTCCACAGATCTCTTTCCTACCATTCAGGATCACTCACTTGGTCCTACATCATTTGTTCCCACCTCCTCTCTTACCTATTGAATTTAACATTTCTTTTTTTGTTGTTGTGAAGGCAGATGGATAAGGCCAAAAAAACCCGAAAATCTTCACAGTAAACGCTCAGCATAGTCCAACAGTGAAACACACTCGTAGTGAGGCAGAGCAGAAAGTACATGTAAAACAAAATTACTCATTTTCCCTAAGTGAAAGTTTGAATTATTTCTCTTACATGCCTGAAAATCTTCAGAAACAGAATGACGGAAAGACTGAGGTTGGAAGGGACCTCTAGAGATCATCTAGTCCAACCTCCCTCCGGGTTTTGAAGATCTCCAGAGAAGGAGACTCCACAGCCTCCCTGGACATCGTGTGCCAGGGCTCTGGCACCATCACAGGAAAGAAATTCTTCCTCACATGGAGACGGAACTGCCTGTGTTTCAACTTATACCCATTGCCCTTTGTCCTGTCACTGGCCACCACTGAAAAGAGTTTGGCTGTTTTATTTTAAAAATTATTATCATTATCATTGTTAAATTATTAATTATATAAAATTATATAAAAATTAATAAAATTATTTTTAAAATTTAGGATTTATATCCTCTCATCTCATTCCCTTACTCCTCCTTATATGCAAGCAATGAAAGAAGAATCCATAGGAGATGAACTCATAAGAGGTGAACAGACAGATTTTCTTTACTGAACTCTAGTGGAATGGGTTGTCTGGCAAAAGTGAACTTGTCATGTTCATGGTATCCTTGATGGAATCTGTGTCCTAAAGAGCAATCTCAAACTGAGATTTCTCTGTGACGAAAAGGAAAGTCTCCAGCCTGGATCACAGCCAAACTCAATGCTTCTGCTTTAGAGGGACAATTTCAAGTATGGTTTTATGTTCTGTTTTTAAATCTGGTATAGTTTGCATTGCACAACTATATAAACCCAAGGCCAAGCTACACTGAGAAGAGAATGAAGGAGGATAAAATACTGGAGAAGAAAAAAAAATGTAATATTAAAATAATAAGCGTGTTTTAGCAGTGCTAGAACCCTTTTGAACATCCTTGCATACATGTTTTTCTCAACAGAATCAAGTCTGAGAACAGGCTGCAATAATAATACTAAGCTTGGGGACATAGACAGGAGCTAATACTCATTGGCAATTACGGCACCTTCATTCTTCTTTCCTAATCCTCAGTGCTACAAACAAGTCAAGTACCAGTCCTTTACCGTGTCAGCTCAAGTGATAAGAGAGGTAGCAAAGGACATCATATCATAAGAGTAGTAAAACTGAGATACAGCAGTTATCCAAAATAAGAAGCATCATAAGTTTTCAAATAGATATTATTGCTCTAAACCCACTAGAGGCTTCAATGGGCTTTTGGTTGGGTCCCAAGCCAAGAACAAGCTGAAATACTCAATAAATTCCTAAAAGATGTTAGTCTAGGTTTTATGTAAATTGTTGTAAATGATCATTAAAAAAAAGTAGAAGAGTGAGAAATATTGTGTCTGAGGAAAGAATTTACTTTTCCTATGAGGTAAAAAGCCTAGAAAAATACTGGAAAAAGTTCAGAGAAATACTAGATTGCTCAAAGGACGTGGCTAGGATGAGAAACTAAGGGATTTGAATTATTATCATTTGGAAAAGACAAGACTGCTGGAGAGACAAGAGAAGAGGTAACACACACAAAAAGGGCCATTATTGCATTGGAGCCTGAAAGTGGACTAAGTACTTCAGTTACAATATATTCATATTACATTGCAGGACAAAAATATTGCTTCTGCTGAAATAAAACTGGATCTAGTGCAGAAGACAGTGCAGTTAGAGCTTCAATCTGGCAGTAAGGCTGGTCATGGCCTGCGGCAACACATCCCAGGGCTCCAAGCAGAGCTCCTGCAGCTGGTCCCCATCATACAGGAAGGTTTTTGGGAAACGAGCTCTTGTGAATGCAGCTGTGATGCCTGGAGAAATTTCTCCCCCTGCTCTCTGCACTGGAGATGCATCTCCTGTGGCTGGAGGCTGTTACCCAGTGGCAGGACGGATCGTGCATTGTGGCCATGCCAGCCCTACTGCAGAGCAAAGTGAGCTTGAGCTCAGATGTGTGCCCGAGGGAGTATAATTTCACTGTTCTAGGAAACATAAGTCACAGATCTCTAATATACCATTAGATATTAAATGTCACCCAGTGCCTGCTATGGAGTTAGTAGTAAGGCTTCTCATTAGGACTGAGCCAAACAGAGTTGAGCTGATGCCAAAAGGGAAAGTCCCTGTCCTCCCTCTTACATTGGCTTTGTTGCTCATTGGGCCCGCAAGAAGAGGAGAATTAAGCTACAAGAAAACTGAAATTACTTAGGTTTGTTGCAGTGTTTGTGGCAGTTTTCTGTCAGTTCATCTCCCTGAAGATGCCCAAAGAAGCAGAGTCCCTCTCCTAACGCCTACTATGATTTTCTTGCTCTTCAGCTCCATAAGATAGAACTAAGCTACAAGAAAAGTAAAATTACTTAGGTTTTATTGTTGTGGTTGTGGCAGTTTTCTGTCAGTTCAGCTTGCTAAAAATGCCCAGAGGAGGAAGGGAAGCAATGGGAGCATGCAGCCAGAAGAGCTACCCTTTTCATGCAGTCTCATCATCAGTTTTCTGTTAGGTGTTTTCTTAACTCAGCAAAACAACAAGTTACCAATTTAGCAGGCCACATAGGCACCAATGCCAATATAGAGGAGATTGGACAAATTGCAGCTGGGAGTGGAGAAGAGAACCACAGTCCCTGGGGAAAGTTAGCACTTTCACCAGACCATGAAAGTACAGCCACACAGTGATCCCTAACTTGAACCTCAGTCAGAAGCTTGGAAGGTAAGGAAATCCAGACAACTCCAAAAGGGGAGAAAACAAAACAAAAACATGCTTACTCTTGCCTACACTGGGGAATTATCCCCTATAATATTTCTCTTAGGAATGAGAACCTAAGAACATCCAGCACTTTCAGCACTGCAGCTCTTCACGTGTCAGTGGCTACTGAAATAGTAGAGGTGAACCAAGGTGAAGAACCACAGACTAAGCTGTGAGCTACACATCTGAGCTCTGGACTATGGTCATGCCTATCTTCCATGTATTGGGCCACGGGAACACAAGCTCACCACTCTCACTGTGTTACTACACCCTGCTGTGCATGACGAGCCTTGTAGCACACAAGAGCACTACAACTCTTTTTCACACAATCTTCTGGTAGCCTTGGTAGATTGATTCTGCTGCAGATAGAAAGGCTAGAAATTTTTCATGTTGAAGGTCATAGCCAAAGGTAATCTAAATCAACATCTTCAGGTGCTTCAAAGGACTTTTTTTAGTGTATTGAAGTCTTTTCATTTCCTCTCTGCATCACTGACAGATTCAGCTGGTGCTTTGTAATTGTACAGATGGCTTGACGACAATGAAGTGTTCATCCCAAGTTGATACATGGTTAGAATAAGAAAAATGCACTGGCAATCACTGAACAATCTTGGCACGTTAATAACACAAACAAAGATCCTGTTTTCTTTCTTAAATGTGTACAAAAACTGTAGCAGAGACTACGGAAGTCTAGCAACTAATGAAACTAAACCACAGGGGGTGGAAAAGCTTTAAACAGAATTCATATTTTGAAGTCTGAATGATATGATATCTCTAAAACACAAACAACTCTTTTTTTTTTCTTTCATCTGCTTTGATTTAGTCCGGCAAAACACACTAATCCCCCATTTGGGGTCTAGGAAGCTCATAGTAGCCTGAACCAAGCAGCTGGCTGAGGTGCACCTCACCAATGGAGGAGCAGCTGAATCATCCAGGCAGGTCTCGACAGCATCAGCCAAACAGGGGAGGTGGGTAGGACATCCTTTATTAGCAGCCTTGGAGGATGGCAGCCTGGTTAACCATCAGCATTGCACCAAGTAGCGCGAGCCACAGACTAGCATTCCCCAAACACCCACGCGTGTTCTCAGAAGTAGCACACCACAAAGCAGACAGCACGGGATGGTGGAGAAAACGTGGAGAAATCACTCCACGTAAGCTCTACCACTGCTCAATAGACCTGATTCCCTCTCTTAATGTTAAAAATAAATAGAAAAATAAAGCAGTCTTTACAATCTTGTAACTTATCAGGAAAACACACCTTATGGGCAAGGCAGATATTTTTTTTAGCTAGAGTGCTTCCCCTTCATCTTGGCTGATGCACTCTGGGCTGCGGTGGTGGTTGGCATCTACAGAGAATTTCTGCCCCTGAAGAAGGGAAAAGGTTGTTTTCATGGAGTAAATTCCACATCTCAGGCTGATCTTGTCAGTAACTTGTTGAATGGCTCTAGGGAATAGGCTAGCATTTTAGAACCAATTTTTAAGAAGAGTAAATGTTTGCCAATTATTAAAATAACAGTTAAATATTTTCAGCCACCTGTAAGGAATTCATAGTTTTCCACGAACTTCCACCTCATTCCTAGATTAAAAATAAAGATCAGAACCAAAGGACAGCTTTTGCTGCAGAGTACACCGAGTACTTAACTTTCCTCGCCCACATGCATCCCAATCCAGGAGGGAGTGATCTGACGCACCACTGTACAACCAAAGAGAAAGGTGGGCTGGGCCCCCAGGCTATTACACTGTTTGCTCTTTGAATGGTAGAAAGTAGCTTCTAGTTGAATTGGCAAAGGGCAAAAATACGGTTCTTACATGGAGTCCTCTTGTATTAAATTAGAGTCCATACACTTACCAGTTTTAAATCTAACCCAAAGCCCACTTTTTTTTCAGTCTCTTTCTGCATCTTACATCCCCCATACTTCTAGTCATCCTGAAGCAACTCCTGCACATTAGTAAGTTTAAGATGGGGCTTTTCTAATGATAATTTGGCATGCCGTATCACATGGGACTGAAATTACAATGTCGTTCTAGAAAAGACCTGGACAGGACTTAGCTGAGTCCCCACTTCTGATCCTTTTCCTTTGTAGCTAAACATGGCACAAGACTGGACCTTGGCAACTGCCCACTCATTATTAAAAAATTAACAGCTCTGCAGTTACCCTTTTTCTTTTGCTCTGCGTGCATACACACATATGTACATACACGTGCACTTGGTGACTTCTATTTTTTTCCCATCTTGATAAATCCTTATTCTTTCTTGACCCAGTTTTCAACAGTAGAATAGGGAGTCAAGCAAGAAAGCTTTACAGTTTTATTTCCAATTCATCCCAGATTTTTACAAGAAAATACACAAAAGTGGTGGTGTTGAAATTATCTTCCCTCTGTAAGACGTCTAGGCCACTAAGTTTTTCAGTGAAAAATATGCCCAAATGGCTGCATTTTTAAGCATGTGTGGACCAACCTGAATGCCTCACAGAGCACAGCTGCTTTCTATAAAGATTGCCACGTAAGGGCAGACTCTCTCTCCAACTCATGTAAATTTTATCCTGCTTTATACCTATAATTAAGTCTCCAGAAAGAGCTAAGCATTGTCTTTACAAATGGCTTTTGAAGACTGCAAATTCCCACATTTCTGGGCCTCTAGAGATGATATTCGTAAGTAACTAGCCCTCAGCTAAAACCACCACTTCTGAGGCTACTTGAGACTGCACAAGCTAAAGTGATGTGTTTGATGAAAACCCCAAATATTTCTCATGTCACAAGTTTCAGAATAAAGATTCTCACTTGGCCAAAGTCAAATTTCATGAACAAGTGACCTCTCTTCTAGAGAAGGGCCAAGTAGACCTGGCCTCCCTGCCCAGTTATAGAAAGTGCACTGTCCACAACAATGTGAAAATAACATCAAAAACGACTTATCTTCATGGCACTGTGCCACAGTGCTCAGAAATATTCTCCTGGGTTTTCCTGGGCTGACATAGCTCTGTCGCTTCCAGTTTCAAAGCAAACCCGGCTGGCACTAGTTCAGAGGTCTCATTGTGCTGTGTAGACAGGGCCCCAGAGTGGCTCTCCTGCGAGGCCTTCTGAGGGAAGAGATTGTTTTATTTATAAGAAAGGAGGAAAAAATAAAGTTCCTATATTGTTTTTCATTTTGGGATGAAGAGGAGGAAAAGAGTTTTCTTATTTTTAATATCTAAAGCGTATTCAACAATTGCTTTGAAAAAGAAAGAAAAAAAAGAAAGTGTGGAAATTGAACTTCAGTAATGCTTCGGTTTCTCACACAAACACACACAGAGCTTTCTCACTCAAGAATATAGTTTCTTATGAATCAAAACCTAAATTTGATTAAGTTCACTAAACAGATCAAGAAAATCACATAGCTGAGCCAGATCCATAAGGCTGTGAGGCTGTTCAGCTCTCCAGGCAATCGTGCATTAAACCAGAGAGAAGTTTGTTCTTCAAGCTAGAGGTGAAGGCTCTTGCCTCGAAAATGGGACCCTGCTCAAGCTCAGTACAGCTCAGGCACTATTGCCATCCTCTATATGTTTTATTTTTTCCCTCACACAAAATAGACTAGACAGGGAGAGCAGCCCACCCCGAGAATATGAGAATATCTATGGTCAGGGCGCTCTCCTGGGAGATAGAAGATGTTAATTCAAAACAGCTCACATCAATGAGGCAATTCAACCAGAGGCTTCCACATCCTGAGAAGTGCCATAACCTTGCGGCTGTTGGGTAAAAGCAGCAAGGGGGAAGGGAAGGATTCACATCCTCCATTTTGTGAATCTAACTCTTCATTTTTTCAGCTTGTCTTGCAATTCAATGAAGTGCTTTGTTTCAGGGAAAAAATGAAATGTTTGTTTGACCCAAAATGAACTTTTAGGTTTTAAATTCATCAATAAATCATGACAAAAATGTTTTTTGAGCTGTTCTCTCCATTTTTTTTCACTGTTACGTGTTGACAGCGAAACAAGAAATAAGTATTCACACAATGAAGTACTGTCTACCACTTGTTTTTCACACGACTGAGATTATATATTTAAGTTACTGATCCCAAGAAACTTTTAAAGATTTTATTCTAAAATTAAATAGCAATGCTTGGGAGAAGGGAATAGTTAAAATTATATTATATACAGTTATATTTCACATAGCAACCTTGTGCCTTGGAGAAAGCTTAATACTATTTATTTATCTGCTGCAGTTAGCTGGATAGATTCCATGTTTCATCACAGTTCAGAAGTGATATTTTTCATCCTCTAAAAATGATTCCCAGTTAATTAATACAACAAGAGTGTTTAAAGCCATGTACTGAAAATCATGGTGCAGAACTTAGCTCCTTAAGAATTAATGCAATTTTATTTTGAATTTCTGTAAGAACAAACAGTATTTTAAAATATAAACTTGTAGATACAATGGAAAATGAATTCCACTCAGATGATGTAATTAACCCCCAGTATAAATAATCTGTGGTGTATATTGTAAGATGATAATGTGAATGTCCAAAAGAACTCATTCCCAGACCACATCTGAAAATCTACTGAGTCAACAACTGTAGCAGACAATAACAGCGTGAGTTAAAGAAGCAAAGCTTTAAATCAGGTTAGTTCAAACTGCACACCATTTAAAATGCCACTGACAAGATTAAATATGACCATTCATACTCTGATGCTATGTGAATTTTACTCAGAAAAGATTTGATATGTAAGATCAGTGTGTTAAGTGACAACTAGCTCAACTTGCCATGATAAATTACCTTGCATGGTCTGCTTCTGTTTTGTGTTATTGCAGTTTTAAAATAACCTAAAGGAAAATTATTTGCTTAATTCATTTACTTAAAACTTTTTCTAATTACATTACGGAAACACATCTGAAGCTCACTTTCTTATATAAAATTTCTCTATGTACATAGGATGTGGCTATGAAACAGATATAAGCAGCTGAAATAAAAAAAGACATTATAAAGTCATTATTATAGAAATAAACATATTGTTTCAACTGGTCTCAGATTAAAAAAATGCATTTCAGTGGGATACAAGTGACTCAACTATATTTGTAGGAATAGCACAAGTGCCATATGGTAAGAATTACTAGAAGTGCATAGTTATTCACTTTTTCTTGACAAGAGCCACATGGCTTTTTTAATCTATTGTATCATATATATGATGTAACAGAATATCAATGCAAATCAAACAGACGCGAGGCAGCTTTCCAGCTGAGAATCCAGACACACAGAAGTCAGGCAGCCCAGACTTCTGGTTTCCATTCCCCACTTAGCCCTCAACACACACATTTTCTGTTGCTATCTGTGCTGTTAAAAAATACAGTTTCAATCATAAGAGAAAGGAGAGAAACCACTGCCACGATTTTTATGCATTCCAATGGCACAACAAAACTAAAGAGCCTCTCCCCAGAAAAAGCCCTGAGTACTCACCTCATCCAGGAGGTAGTTATTATCCGTAGGGACAAAAGGGGCACCCATCTTTCACAGCATTTCATCTACCATGGAACTTGATTTAATATTAACCTGCTACTCTGCCCGCATCTCAGCATTACAGCAGGGAAATAAAATGAAATTCAGCAGAAGCCAAGGAGCTAAAGGTATGTGTTACACTGCATGGTTAAAGCAGCCAAGCTAAAATTGATATAGATTAATCTCCCTAATAATATCTTAGGCTTCCTGCACTTCAAGTTCAGTAGGGTAACACTTTACAAATGACTGTTTTATTTGTACATTATTAATTTCTTTTTAAGAGATGCAACAACATGTTAAGGGCAGGAGAAAAAGTGTCCATGACACAACTTCATTCATCTAGTGTAAGCTCATGGTGTTGGATCAACACAGCTCAGGATCAACACAGGATGATCCTGATGGGCTAACAATGTGCTATAGGTCAGGCCAGAGCTCTGATAAGGGTGCTTAAGGGATGACACAAGACACTATCCAGCAGCATCCTGATTTTGGAACTGCCTCACAAAGATTCCCCTTTATATAAAACAGGTAGCAGGTGCAGGTCCCACCTGCTCCCACAAAGATCCTAGGATCAAGCATTCCAACTGGCTGCCACGAGACCAAGTAAAGAAACCTGTTTTCCAGATCATTTCCTACCTCAGTCATTCTCCAGTTTTGCTTTTCCCTCTGGGATCTATTTCTTGGCACACAGCTGAATCCTGGGACTTTGGCCAGCCCACTCCTTTCCCACTCTGCTCTCACCCAGCAATCCAAAGTCCTGGATCTGCCTCACCTTGACAATGTTGACTACCAGGAGACTTCATGATACCCCTTGCAGCAGTAACCTGCCACTCAAGGCACCACAATCCAGGTCCCCCATCACCTCCAACTCTGCACTGGTTTGTGCTGCCATGCATGGTCCATGATGAAGAGCAGAGCCTGCTTCTAGTGCAGAGGGTCTGGCATGACAAAGCAGCCATGGTGAGGTTTCCTGATTCCTATCAGATTCCTGACGTTGTTGTGTTGCTCGGGAGAAAAAAAAAGAGAAAAAGGTGACTGAGGTGTTTATTCTGAAACATTATGCTATAGGCAATACCTTGAAGATGCCATGGCACTGAGTGAGAGCTGGTTCTGTTAGGAGAACTGTCAAAAAGCATCTCCCTGGTGCAACGCCACTCATAACTTACATGGCAGAAAGCAGTCAGCATAACACAGTGCAAGCTGGGACACTCATGGTTATGCCAGCCTGTCATCATTGTCACGTTAGCTTGGTGCTTTGGCATTGGCCATTCAAAATGCAATTTTGTACTACACCCGTTCAACTCAAGCCTGAACCACCATTTCTATTGCATTTCACAGAACCAATTCTAATAATCCCAATTAATCCTAATTAATAGGGGAAGCTGTGGCAGCATCACAGAAACTAAAAGGCCTTCCTCACTTTAGAGTTTGGATTTTACAGCATTTCACAACTATGCAATAAGTTCAAACCACTAGAGGCATCAAAGTCAACCTAACTTCTGCTTCAGAGAATAGTAAAGGACTCTTATCAATGTCCCACAGAATCAGCTGAATTTACAAATCAAATAGAAGATGAACACTTTGAAATCCAGAAAAATGAATCAAGTTTCTCTCATTCTAGTCAATCTACAAAGTTTAGATGTGGCCAGAAAAAGATCTAATGTGAAATTATATTTTGGGTCAGAATATCTATTTACAGTGCTCAATTACATGACCATATTGTTTTGCACAGCCTTCTTTATATTGGCAAGCTATAAAAGAACTTATTTAAATGGAACCATTGTTCTACTACATACTCTAAGAATAGCATAGAATATATTTAAGACCTCAGCTCCAGAACAGTGCAGAGGACCTTACTTGATAAATTCAGAAGTTTCCTATTACATCAAAGTTCCTTCCTCCTTTCTCTTCCTAGTCTCACTTGCCCAGATGTTCCAGACAGTATTTAGGCCAAGGAGCCCCCTCACCCAACATGTATTTTGTACTGTACTTCTGCCTTTTCTTTCTAGGAGAGACCACTGCCTTTTATTATTTCTGAATTTGAAAGGCACACAGTAACAGGAGCAGGTATTATTTGCTGGTCATTGGCTACGGGATGCTCCCAAAAAATGGAGCAGTCTTCTGTCCATCAGGAGGTGATAGTTTATCTGAGGTTTAGGGAGGAGAGAGCCAACCATGGCACTTCTCTCCTGAGCCTATCTCTGTGAAGAGCAGAAGCATAACTCTCTTCCATTTGGAAGCATGCTAGAAAACAGCTTGGGACACTTTGCATCCTACTTCTGAGCATAGAAGTAAAAATACTGTCAGCTTCTTATTTTCCTTCTAGTTAAAGAAACTGTGAGAAAATCATTACTGCTGAAGTTCTGAAGACAGCATTTGATAGAATGTGTAGTGTGGGGAAACTGGCAGAAATCAACACAACCTGAAGGGAAATAAGGTCTCTCCAAAGTGTGGTCTCTCTTGACCGAAACACGACTTTGCAATAGAGAAGGGCAGAGAGGATGCACAGAGATCACAGAAGAGAAAAAAAATAGTCACAAAAGGATCAGGAACTGAAATATTTACTCCCAAGGGACCCCCAAGGCCAGCTGATCTCTTGGGACAGGGGCAGGTTTAGCAAGGCTACTTTGCCCCTGCCTGCAAGGGCCTGTGCTGAAACCCCAAGCAGAGCAACAGTAGGACAGTGGATAACAGTGGATGAAAACCACTGTTCAAAGCTTTTGGCCCCAGCTAGGGTTTGCTAGTGATTCTCACATAGCTTCTAATGGAATGAAATGTAAGAGAAAGGGCAGTGCCGTTTCCAGGTATCACTGGAGGCTACATTAGGTGAGCATTTATTCCAAAGGTAGTAAAGTATCTGACTCATTAATCAGGACAGGCAACTAAGGAGCCACCAAGAAGACAGATTTCATCACAGAAAGAGACCAAAAGCTATAGCAGAATATTTTATTGCATTTATATAATCTTTCAAAACAATGCAAACTGTTTCCATAAAATTTCTTCTAATCTGACTCACTGTGCATCTCAAGCATGCAGGCCAGGAAGGCAGCAGTCTGTTGCAAGGGGAAAGAGGACCAGGACCAGCTGCTATTTTTATACATTATACATGACTACTCACACTTTCTTAGGAAGTGACTCCTGACTGTGGCATGGGCAGATATTCCAGTGACAGATCCTGATTTTATTTCAGTTTGAGAAATCCCACCAGCACACATATTGAAAGAAGGAAAGGAAAAAAAAAAAAGAAAAAAAAAGAAGAAGAAAAGATTCTTAGATTCCAGAAAAGCTGAATGTAATCTTATAGAGATAGAGATAAGATCTGTGATCTTAAAACCCTCTTAGTTTTAGCCCAAAAGAATTTTGGACAGCACTCAGAGCTGCTGAGAACCTCACATACATCAGGGGCATCCTCCATTGCACTGCCGAGATATTTCTTGCATATTTAAAGAATCTGACTTTGCTGGAACTGGAAGTACAGTTTCATGACAGAGTGTATAGAATGACATAAGCTGTTTTCACCAATAGTCATAACACTCATCACTTTCGGGGCCTTCCTCTCCGATATACTTGAAAATTCTGCGTTCATCAATACCCTATGGAGGTATTGAGGTATTCAAGCAACTCTGTCCTCAAGTAGGGCACGTCTTCTGTGTAGCAGAGGGTGCTAAGAAGAAAGAAGCTGAAAGAACATCTAAGAAAGTGCAAAAAGGGGAAAAAAAAGAATCAAAGGTATTGCTTCAACTGAAGTCTCTGAAATAAACAATGAAATACTTAGCAAATATAAAGATACAAAATTTGACCTTCAGAAAGGAGGCCCTTCTGGGCCTAGATGTGGTGAAGGGCTTGGGTAACCTCTTTTAGCAGTGTCTCTTGGCTTACTATTGTCCCTGGATTGTCTGGCCTTTTCATTTCATTTCAGCTGCTATACTAAGGTATATGCAAAAATATAACATGTAAACATATTTACCTGGTAAAGTTGAAATAATGGATAAGCATCATCTGTCCCACTTAGGTGCAAGAGTCACCAAACTCCAGGAAGAGACAATTTTATGGAAGTTCCAAGTCAAGTGCAAGCAGAGCCAAGCTGAGAGGCCAGACATTCATCTTTCCTGGGGAGAAGAGCTTTGGGTTGGTGGCTTGCTAAATGTAGGGAAAGGTGAGAGGGAGAGTAATATTCTTTTTATTGGAACTAACTGCACCATATATATGTGCTGACTACAAAATATCACCAGGGTGATATGCACCAGGCAGCTTTGCACATAGAAAGGTAGATAGCAATAAACACTGATGCAAAACATGATTAAGGTAAGTCTTCTGGATAATGTGATAGATCCCATAATTCATTATCATCCCAAATACAAACTGCAAAGCTGACTTGGTTACTTACAGCCATAATATTGTCAATCTGCAGGTACTCTAGTCTGGTAGAGAGAAGTTATCATTCAGTGCGAGGAAGGGAGCTAATTCACCTCTGAGCACTCGCATGCTGGAATGGCCACACACCAGGTCCCACTGGCACCCAGATCAATCTAGAATGGGTCCGTTTGTATTGTTAATGAACCTAGCCTGTTTACAAGAGCTAAAGTGATTCTGTAATATATGTGGCTGATCAGTATAGACTATACTGTGCATGTACATTTTTTTCATGATAAGAACAAATTTTACCTTCTCGAACTGCAGAGATGATTTTGCATGATAGAGCACTTTATGAAAATGGCTTATCATTTCTTAGAGATAAAGAAGAGAGAAGTGTCATAAGAAAACAAGATACCAAGAATGAGGTTGAATTAAAGAAAAAAATAAGGGTTAGAGAAAAATCAATTTCAAGGATAAAGCTTTCACATTAAGGCTGAAAATGACAACATATACATCGTAGGAAACACAGACAGAGTAAGTCTGAAAAAAAACAGGTAGTCCATCGTGTGCTTTAAGGAAGATTGTCAACACATCATTCTTGACAGATATTTGTCAGACCTCTTTTTAAAGGCTTCAGTGTCAGTCTTCACAATCTTCAGGCAATCTCTTCTCATATTGCATTATCCTTTCATTGAGAAAGTATTTCCTAATTCCTTCTGTTGATTAAATTTTTTCCAACACTTTTTTTTTTTTTTTCTGAAGTACAAACCCATTAATCCTCATCCTAGCCACAGTGGACAGGAATTAGACCATATTCCCCCTGGTTCTGCAGTAGCATTTCACTGCTTTCAAGATTATCATCACGTTGTCCTTCACTCTTCAGAAAAAGAAGGGAACAAACATGATCTTCTGTCTTTCACCATAACTCAAGCATACCTTTGATCATTCTTATGATCTAGGAAAGAGTAATCTCCAATCAATCCACATATTTCTTAAAATAAAGTGATTAAAATTTGAAAACACATTTCTCAAGAGTTCAACAGAAGGATTACCTCACACCTAACGTATGCAATTAATGTACGTAATGTATGCAATGTATCCCTCCAGTATACTCCCAGTACAACATGACACTTCCCTCAGCAGCTGGGTGGTGAATCACACCTGGCACAGTCCCCTGCTCACTCTGACGCTGGCACTTTGGCCCTTTGCCTCCACCTTTCCCGAATTCATCAGTCCATGAGAGAACATCTCTCCCAGCCATTCCAGATGACAGAAGGTGTCTGCCATTGTGCCAAGGTGTCTGCCATTGTGCCCCTCCTCTACAGCTCTCAACCTCTGCAACCTCTATAACTCTCTTTATGTGTCAGGATTACCATGGATGTAAAAATGTTTAGAGTGGGCTAATTATATCCCGCTTTAAAACCCAAGCAAAAGGTTGTTTGTATTTCTTGCAAGCAAAGGCACCTATTCAGAAATCTTTTCTATAATAAAGCTCTGCAGAAATCAGAAGAGGGGCCTGCTTTTGTATTATAAAAATCAATAAACCTCATCAGTCTTTCTACATGCAAAGTCGCCAAGGAAGCCATCTCATGAAAATATTAAGATCTAGGTCTCTGTCTGCATCCTTTATCTCAAAAATGTAACCTCACCAGGTAACACTGGAGGATCAAAAGCAAAGAATATCTCTCATTGGCAGAATTGTCCTGCACTTTCACCTAGTATTTGTCACTATTCAAACGCTTAGCCACTGTCACAGATTTTTTTTTTTGCTTTTCCAGAGTCCTTTACAAATATGAACAGTGATGCTGGAGACTGTGGTAAGGAAGAAAAACAAAGCAGATCTGCAGAAGCAATGAGCACTCCTCTTTAGATGCCTTTCATCTGTCATGTGATACCTTCTGGTTAAGCCATCACCTCTGATTTGTTGAATCAGAGGCTTAATCACTTGGCATCAAGCAAAGACACTACTGGTAATACTAACAGCGTTACCCGGGACTGGGGGTGGAAGTCCTCGGTGTTTAAAGCAAGAGTTAGACAGTATTACCACATGATCCCCTCACTCAGATTCTTTGAAGTGTTATGAAAACATTTTTAAAGCAATATTTGCCACAGGGTAGTCACTCATGTTGTATCTGTCTTTCCCCTCCTCTTTTCATCTGCGAGCACCTCATTACCAGTGGATAATACTGATGCTGTAATACCACTTTCCCTTGGGAAAAAATAATGATCATATGTGTCATTTGAGAAGGATCTTACCTGCACCTTTCTTTATGTGCACGAATGCACAGATACTATGCACACCTAACAAAAACATGTGATTTTATTATGCTCTCAGTTCAAGAAATATTTACAATGTGTAATCATTTGTTCCTAGAAAGGGTTTTTGAATCCACTTTTGTTTGCACAAAGAACAGAAGTACCTGCCCATTCAGACAGAAAATAAAATTAGAAAGCAGTTAAATGCAACAATAGCACTGCTACAACTCATACATTTCTATTTGCTTGACTGAAGGCCTATGAAATTTTTTTTTCATTAAATTTTCTATGCTTTTATACTATGACTTATTAGGACTCATGCTGTCCTACATGTTTTATCAGAAACCTGTAATGGCCTCTTTAAACGACTTTAAAAATCAAGAATGGTGTGAAAAAAAGGACTAAAGGAAGGACAGCAAATGTCAGCAAAAGTGCAGAAATTTTTGTACACATGCACTTGTCATTATTCTGAAGTTGGAAGGAATTTCTCAAAGAAAATGTTTAGATTTGAGCTTGGAAGATTAGGAGGAGGAAAAAAATATATGTCCTAAGTGATAAGACCCTGTCCTGTTCCAAATGGGGAATCTAGATGTTTCCTTCATCTAAAATATGACTACCTCTAAAACAATAGACTCTTAAGTAATGCACTTTTCAGCAGTCAAAATGTTAACTCTCACCTCAAAATCTAAATTAAGACTATTTAGATTTAAAAAAAAGACAATTTCCAGAAGTCAGTTGTCATATTTGTCCCCTGGAGCCCTTTGCCTTGTGCAGAGAGCACAACTAGGCTGTGAGCTTCCCAGCCATTGCTCCTCTAACCTACACTTAGGCAAAAAACATGAATTCTGCCTTCAAAAAAAAAAGAAAAAAAAAGCTATTCTCTCCAAATCTTAAGATTACTCTGGTTTTGTTTTGCTTTAAGATAAATAGATCCCAGAGAATCATAAAGCAAATGTCCAAATAGTAGTGCAATCTAAATTTATTGCACTACCCCTCTTAAAGGAACTGGTTGTGCTTCACGCCGTCCCTTGCTGCGGGTCCATCTTCAAAAATACAGACAGAACAGCCTTTAAGGCAGAGTCCAGCATATCCATGCCCTGTCTCTAGGCAGAAGAGGGAAGGTCTCCCAAGCCAATATAAGGAGGATAATGGGAGAGTGGAACAATCTGAACCTAAGGTATTTTTAAACTTTATCATCAGGGGAGTTAAAGCACTGTACTTAATGCTAGCTGTTGTCAAGATTAACTATAGTATCGTGGGAAAAAAGGCTGGAGTCACATACTAATTACATGAGCTTTGATGTTTATTAAGAACAGCTACTCTTGTAAAATTATAATGCTGCATTCACAGATTAGAGCTTAGGTTTTGTCAGCACTTCCATTGTAATATTTTGTAAGGTTAGCCATTTTGTTAATGAAATAGGCATACAATGGACTGTACTTTCAAAAAGTGCTCTATATACAAGCTCTCTATCTTTAAAATATGAGTGATTTGATATGATCCAGTTAGTGCTAAATGCATACACAGTACTGACTTTGTGTGCAAGGATGCATTTACACACATATATTTCACTTTTTGACAAATATGCTTCAACTTTTATGCAAAGCACTGTCCTTGCAGAAGGTGAAAATCTCACTTTATTAAGAAATGACAGCAAATATTTAAAAAGAACCTCATCTACTCTGGGTGCAATGGGAAAAAAATTACAGAGTGGCTTCTATTTGCTATGTATAGGAGAGAACGAAAAGGGGAGGATGCTCAGAGAAAAGTTGTTCCATAAATTGAAGGTCCATCCAGAGAAAGCAGCAACAGTTACTGTTGCTCCAGTCTGTTTCTCCTGAATCAGTAGCTGCAGCAACTAAATAACTTCACCATATATATTCTAACCCTCACTGTCATCACAGGTGAGTGTTTTCTAAGCCTTTAAGTATTCATTACACAACATCCTGGAGAGGTGGTGGCAAATGTTATTATTTTTGTTCTTTCATGGATGTAGGTGTAGGCTGAGAGAAAGAAAAGGCCTAATCTGAATGAATGAATAAATAAACAGTTACTTAGAGCAATTTAGGAGAAACTTTTAGGCGTGCAAGTTCAAGCAAGCGATTCAAAGGATCTCCACCCAGTTGCCTCAGCTGTCCCGTGGCCAAGTTCCCATATGTCAAAGGACACCCACAGGCTCTTCTGTGTTTTCTGAGCACCTCCAAACTCTGCTGGTAGCCCGAATTAGCTTAGCCTGAACAATGAGCACAGAGCAAGGCATTAAGCTTGGCCGCCTTCCCCATGCCCTCCAGTCATGGACCCACCTGTCATACCCTGTCTGGACCATCTCAGGAAAGCAGGAGACAGTTGGGGACAGCCTTCTCCATGCTCTCTTGGGCAGGTGGATAGGGCAAAGAAAGAAGCAAGACAATATTGAGACAGAGAGTAAGTCCAAAGAACAGGGTAGCAGCCTAGTCCAAAGTTCAAGTTGCTGTGTCTTACTCTGATTAAGAAAAGATGTATAAAGTATAAATTTGAGAAGTTTTAACCAAAAGCATTGTAAGCTCCAGAGCTAGCTTTTTATATCATTGTTCCAGAGCTAGTTTTTATATCAAGTTGAGCAACCTACACTAGACTTCAGCCTGCTGTACAGTCATAATATTTAGAAAATAAATGAATGACTAAGAGGAGCTCTGGGGAAATACAAGAAGAGTGGATAACATCTATGCAATTCACAGGCTGGAGTTCACGACCATAAAGACAATCATATCCTGAAAGAGATGTGGGATAGTTCAGGATTGCAAATAATTTTGCAGTTGTAGAGAAAGCTGATGAGGAAAAGAGAATGTATTCTAGCATTAATTTTAAAAACTTCTAGGAAACTACTAAAAAGTGAGAAAAATGGGAGCAGAGTTTTAGCTTTCATACTTGCTCACTAGTAGGTAATGGCATTCACACTGGTGACTTCAGTGGAGCAGGAAATTAGGCCTCAAATATGATTACTTATCCAGAGTGGAATTAATTCCTCCACAACTCACAACGGACCGACCAGAGAGGCAACACAGAGTAAAATGCTTGACATACCTCCCCTATTGCAACGGAGATTTTATTGTCTGGAGCTGCCACTTCGTAAGCACCACATCCAGGATATATATTCATTAAAAAAAAATAACACAGTCCCAAGGGTCATCCAGCTGCAACAGCTAAACTGACAGATGAGCACTGTTTACATTCCTCCAGCAGAATGAGATAATACAGGAATGTCAAAAATTCAACCAAATATCCTCAAGAAACAATCCTGTCCTTTACAAGACATTGAATATTGAGCAATGGGATTTTCCACAACTATAGATTGTCATTTTCCAATTTCCGTGCTTTCTGTTAGCAGCTCTTGCACAACTCCAAACACAGCAGTCTGTTTTTAAATGACATCCTTTTAGTTAAACACTTGGTTAATCTTCTATTTAGCTTCCTGGGCAGCAACTCAGAAGAATAGAAAGAGCTGAGTCGGAAACGCACTTCATTTTGACATGAAAGACTTGTGATTCTTTTCTAAATGAATGGAGAGAGTACAGTAGTTTTCTCACAACACAATGTACTGCTGAGAAAAAAAAAAAAGAAAAAAATATACACACATATACCAATGAAACACATACACTAATTTTTCCTTGCCTCCATTTTTAAGCTTATATTTCAAAAGAAAGTTCATATTATTACACAATGTGTTAATATTTTCTGATTTTAATGATTAATGTCTGGGAACAAAGAGTTCCAGCAAGAATGATACTCTAAAAGGCAACATTTCATTGCAATTTATGATTTATTTTTGATACATGCCTTTACTATATGAGGCAATTCTTTATTTTGCTTATCTCTAAAGAAATGATAATATTTAAAGCTGGCAAAACAGAATGAGGATGAACAATTGTTTTTATATATTAACAAACTCTTACATAAAAAGTAGATCCTGGCCTTGCTGCTATTGAGTTAAATGAAAGTCAGCTCTAGCATTTGGTGTGTATCCTGTGCTTTGGGCCCAAGAGTGCAAAAATTGAAATTCACAGTCCAAAACAATATTTAGGACTGCCTAACCCACATCACAGATGAATATCTACCAGCCTACACAAGAACAATTAAATCTAAATTCCTAAATGGAAATCAGATAGCATAGGAGATTACAAACATAATAGAGGTCATTTCATTTCTAGTTTACTGATTCACATACAGCCCAAGTGAGTTAAGAACAAAAACGTCATTAGCAGCAGATATCTTCCTGTAGCCAAATGAGCTGATCTCACTCAGTCCAGCTTTTTCTGGACAGAAGGATAAATTAAGAAAAGGGAGTAGTGAGGAAGAAAGGGCAGAAAAACATCAGAAAAATTTACACATATAGAAACATCCCTTCTAGCTTCTTAGGGATTAGCATTGGGCTGTCCCACCAGAAGTTGGCAAAGCATCACAAACAGAGCAGTAACACCTTGCTATGGGTCTCGGTCCCCAAATACTTAAAGCATTTTTCACAAGAGAGTCTCTATCTTTGGAATGGGGCCTGAAAGTTACATAATAAATGGCTTTCATATATGAGAAGGCAAATAGAAATTATTCTGTTTCACAAGACAACAGGCTTTCAGGCACTTCATCATGACTGTCATCACATATAGCACCAATTTACATTTGAAGAGGGAAAGGAAGGATTTTTCACCCTAAACCTGGGCTCTACCATAAATAGGCATGACTTAGGTCAGAGCCAGATTTGGACTTTGCTAGGCCCCCAAGTCATGGGCAAGAACAAAATCTCAGGAAGACTGAGATTACTTGAGCAACCCAGAATTAATAAGCACCTCTTTCTTTAGAGAGTCTCTTTCCTAGCAATTCAGATAACCATTTTCTGACTTCACTGAAAACAGATATACACATGAGGATAGGGCAATACAGAACTAACGAACACATCATATCTCACTGATATCTAGTTCCAAAATCCAAGAGATAAGAAAAAACTATGGAGGAAGGAGCTGCTCCATATTAAAGTCCTTCTACTTACTTTTTAAAATAAATGTTCATGGAAAGATAACTAGCTTATGAGATTATCTTTAAATTTCAAAGATTAGGCAAAGAACACAGTTTCAAATTACAGTGAGTTTACAGGTATTCACTTGGGCTGTTCACAGACAATAGTGTCCAAGGAACCAAAGCCAGAGAGCATGGCTGGAAAGTCCAGGCAGTACCAAACACAGGAAAAATAACAGTAGCAAAGAGTTAATATTATCCAATGGAAAGTCTCTCTTTTTCAAATCAAGATTATTTGTACTAAAAAAAAACAAAATCTCAACTGTATAAACATCTGCTCAAGAACCCTAGTGTAAATCAAGTTACCCCAGTACGTACAAAGAAGAAATAAAATTACTTCACAAATAAACAAAATACCTTTTATTGCTTAGAAGTAATTAGTAAGTTCCAATACAATTCTTAAACAATGAAACTGGATTCAGAACTTGAGAAGAAGTTACAAATACTCTTCAGATCCCTTAAAACATTGTTACAGAGAATGAAACAGAAATATCATGACTGAAAAATTTGGATTTATCACTCAATTTAAATTTGAAATGAGGTTTATGTAATACATACAGCTAAGTGATATGTAAACTAAATTTGATAATCAAAATTGATGTTTAACAGATTTTTATTGCTATATTCTTCATCCTTTTGGCTGATCAGTTTTGGCAAAGGTGGTCATGTTCCACAAAGGACAAGTCATGCTTCAGGGATAGAGCTCAAAAGACACTGATACTTCTAAGCAATACTATAAACTTCTAGCCATATTTTTAAAGTAATGAAAGGCAATATAATTTTTATACCTGGAACAAGTTAGAGGCATGAACTAATCCTACATTTTAGCCTAAGGAAAAGGATTAGACATAATATATGTTGTGGTGGGTATTGTTACATTTTGTTACAAGCTAAATCAAGTTTAAAACCACTATTTAGACAATAGCTCATTTTTTCAATATTAATCAGAATTTTTCCATTTAAAGAAAGATCTTATTACATCCAAAAGATCTTTCTGTTTGTTTATCTCATTACTATTATAGTCAACATTTAAATTTCACTTCAGAGCATTCCTCTTATTAATGTTATAAACCATAAACAAACTTGATGATGCACAAAATTTGTTAGATGATAGGAAGATTTTGTTGTTACAAGAGGTTTTACCTGCCATATGCTTTGCTTGTTTGCTTACTAGCTTGTCTTATATTAAAATGAACCAGTTCTCTTTGGTCTTTCTTTTCTTCCTACTCAACCACAACTTTTCTTAAGATCTGGAGTTGCAATTTTTTAAGAGTGAAAGAAGAACATAGAGATTAGGGGAACACTGACTGCCCAGTTCAAGTTTAGTTTTCAAAATGTATCAAATTATCATTGGTTGAAATGCATTAATCACCCTTTTCAGTTGTTTGGGGCTGTTTTGTTAAAAGCTAATCTAGTAGAGAAACACCAAAAACAAAGAAAATAAGGAGAAGGAATCTACTGCCCACTCCCCAGGAAAGCACTTGCAAGGCTATTTCTGGACTACAACCTTTTTCCTGCCTTCAGATCAGCAGCTTTGTTCCACACAAACTATTGTAGCCTTTTGTTTTTGGAAGACATCCTTGAAGAACGCTCATAAATCAGCTTGAGGGCACCTGGGGTGGGTTTGGGACGTGGCTCCTCAGAAGGGGACAGCTCTCCTAGCCCTCACACTGCCTGTGCTTCCCCAGTGCCAGCAGCTCTACTTGTGGTGAATCAGGACCAATCTGGCATAGACAAGACCCAATAAATTAATAAATACCTATGATCTGTATGGAAAGCCAGCCTGCTAAAGTCATGAGCCAAAGCAAGGCATGAGGGGAAAATGCAGCATCATCACTTTGAGTGAACACAGCTTAAACCTTATCCCTGGGTGCAATCACCCAAGAACACATTTGAAATACAACCACTAGTAGGAAAGAGCACAGTCTTGGCCAGGATGCAAGAGTCATTTTACTGCATGCCTTTGTAAGCAGACCCTAATTTTGTCTGCATGGATGAGAAGGTGACCACACAATGGCCAACAGATGAAATGCTTGAGTCAGATTCTCTCAATAAAGGTGGGCAGAGATGAGTTGATCTGACTAGAGTTTAACTTCTCTATACCAAGAGAACTTGCCCCATCAATGCTCTGTAACTATCCGTACCCATCCTGTTAGCTGGAACATCTCAAGTGCTGCTGGAAAGGCACTGCTCTCAAAAGACTCCGGTTTCACATTCCTCACCTCCGCCTGACGTACAGTCCAGTGGTTTTCATTACAGATTCCCTGGCTCAGGAGGCAGCTCTCGTCTTGCCGTGCCCCAGCCATGGGGCTGCCTCCGTCTCTCCTTGGTCCAGGGCTGCGCAGGAGATGCTGGAGCTCTGCGCCCAAGCCTCTCCCTGTGGCCTTCCTCAAAAACACCCCGATCCTAATCTGCTCCACACATGGCCCTAATCAATGAGAGGAAACAAAAAGTGAGGCATAGCACGATGCCAGCAAGACACAGCCCAACATCTGTCTTCTTCTATGCTGCAGCCTGGCATGTTGCCATGTACAAATTAATCCTCCGAAACAATGCTGCTAATTCCTTCAGACTAGTGTCGATTGAGGCAGAATTTCTATTTTGTGCTTTAATCCTCAACCATTTGCCCAGTTCTCTTAAAAATACAGCTTTTTTTGTTAATCTTGCTGAACTGTAAATGCAAGATAAAAAATAAATTAATCCCATAAAATGTTTTACAGAGATCAAGCTACATGACAGATACAATGTGCAAGAGGCAGTTATTTCTTAATACCTTTCACATTTGTATCTTAATTACAGCACAGGTAAAAGAGAAAAGCAGCTCTGAGAGCAGACATTTATGAAAGAGGACACGTTCCATACTGCATTTGCTGTAATGAGGCCCTAAACCTCTATTGACATTACCATGGGCTCCAGCAACACAAATCAGCAATAGAGGGAATGAATGAGGAAATATCTCCCAGCCTCAAGCAGCTCTGTGTTGACTTTAGCCCTTTAGCACTTCAGAGCAGTGCACATGGTTTTGCCCATGTGTCATACACAACTCTACATTGCAGCCCAAGAGGCTTAGGTACAAAACATCCAACAAGGTGGGTAGACACTCAGTTCATTGCTGTTTGTGAACACACACACCTTTCTGAAAGCAAAGCTCTAAAATGAAAGAAATGAATACAATGGGCTTAAAGCCATTGTGAATAGAGTAATAATTTACTAATAAGTAAATATTTACCTACCTATAGCTTTCCTAAAGGCTGTATTCAGCTCCCTCTTCAAAGAACAGGTTGAAAGTGTGCTGCCTACTTTCTGCTTATTCCCATTACAGAGTACTATTAGACCTTCAAGCCAAAGTCTTTAACTAATATTCTAATCATTTTTTGAGGATACTGAAGATTAAATTGCATATAAACAGTGTAGCAAGTCTGTTTACTTACTGAAAATTGGCATTAAGTTGTATTTCTCTTAATACAATCATCAAACAGTAAGAAGGAATTTCTTTGCTCTTTATTCCAATCCTTTTATTCATCGGCCAGCACTTACCCAAAAAACACTAACATTTTTTTTCTTTCTTATTTAATTCTCTCTCTTGCCTGTCAGGGCCCCATTGCTAAAGCTCCTTTGGCCATGCTTGACTTTCTGCGGTGGCCTCAGCCTGCTTTTGTGGTATCCCATCTGCACTGCCCACATGCTGCTTCATACAGCCTACAGCCAGGCATATCCTAGCCCTCTGCTTTTATTCCTTTCTGAAATGCATGTGATCATGACAATCAGGCCCCAGGTGGCCTTAGGCATGTTCTACATGATCAGGTTCCTTACATTTATCCAAGCTTCTGTAATCATTAGCTTCCAGGAGCTTTTCATCCCGAGGATGTCTTCATTTCTACAAGGACCCTGGAGTGATCTGGACACTTCTAGTACAGTGCAGCAGTCAGCCCAAGTCAGCGACCTCTCCACTTGGTAAGTCCCATATGGAGAACATCTAATTAATTATTTCTACTCTGTCGTTCAGATCCCAGGTGAGTAAATACGGCACAGAAAAAAAAAATGAAGAAAAAATCTATTCCTTTCTGCCCAGTGTCATGTCACATAAGGCAATTCCTACCTGCACCCACGCATGTGAGACAATTGGATGATACAAGGGATGGCTTTGGCCAGCTCCATCCAGGATCAGCCAATGTTACTCCCAGCTGCTGCACACTTGTTTATCTTCTACACCAAGAGAAGAAGAGAAACTCCACCACCACCATCTGCAGCTGTGATGCTCTGGAAGATGGGCACCTTGGGTATTTTGGGCCCTTGGTTTCCAAAAAAAAAGGTTCCTGGAACAGTATTACCATGGTTGCATCAGTCAGCTACTGACATTAGACAATACAGACAGCTTACTTTAAAACTGCTGCAAGACTGTAAATATTGCATTATTGAGAAAATAATTAAAGGGTGAAAAAACAAAGTCTTTTCAGAACTATTAGACAATATTTCTAGAGGCTTTAATCAAGTCCATTTGGCATGCAGTTTAGTTGCAGAAGCAAAATTGCAACTAAGTCTCCAGGCACTACCATTCCTTCTGCCTTCTTTGCTGCCAGTAATGCATGAGAAGTGAGAGTTAATATTGGTCTTCTTGTCTCATGAAGACAGCAGATTCATGCAACTTCATACTTCAGAAGATATATAGATAAATTATTCTTCTTATGAAGCCTCTACAAAACCCTCTTCTCAACAGAATCAAATTGACATGTTTTGTGGGCGGAACATAAAGGCAAATGAAAAGAAGATACTGGGTTTGTCAATACAGTCTGATCTGTACTGCAACTAGTTCATTATCTCCAAGGAACACAGCCACCAAATATGTTGATTAAAAAGGATACAATTGCTCTAGCAATAGCTTGATATAAAGACTCTGTTTCCAATTAAAATTATCATCCCAACATTAAGAACTATAGATCATTTCATACTCTGAGATTATGTTCAGCACTCTCTTCCAGTACTTATTGTCATTGTCTCCCAGGATATTGCTATATGGTAGTTGCCCACATGAACTTTCATATGAATCATTAAATCTTTCTACCTATTATTTTCTGAAACAGATAATGACAATAATTTCCACTGTCTAATCAGAGACTGCAAAAAAGAGTTGCTGCTCAACTTCTCACACTGAATTCAGCTGCCTGGGAACTATATATTTTATGATTAAAGGATGCACAAGTATTCCTGTGCACTCTAGATCAACATATTGTTTCCTTTTGGGCAACATACAGGCAGAGTTGCATCTATTCCTTGCAGATATCTTTTATTGCTACATTTGTTTTATTTTACACTTTGGTTTGTGCTTTCTCAGGATGTAGCACATCTGTTCAGCCAGTGAAGCTTGTAGCACTCAATGACACTCCAGACATGCTCCCAAGAAACTGGGAAGCAGCAAACAGTAGCTTGATAGCTTCTGTTTTTGTTCAGAGGTGGTTTGAAAATGAAGTTACTAAGGTTTTGATCATACACAGCAAAAATCATCATTGGAGCAGTTAATTGAATAACTGCCATAAATACTCTCTGGCACTTTGAGAAAAATCATTGTCCATTATCCAGATGCACTATAACACAATGGGCAAAGCATCCAAACACCCATGAGTACAGAAATAATACATTTTTTTTTTATTAGGCAAGATTCTTCACTTGTCAAGTCTGAAGAGGAATCCTAATATATGTAAGAAAATAATTTTTGTAATACACAAGAAGAGGCCAACACACTGCACAAGAATTTGTCCCTAAACAGTTGCACTCTCAAAGATGTGAAATAACCCACTGTCTTCTGAAAAAAGGTGGGTCTTATCCTCATCTCAGTTACTGCTGGATTTCAGTTCCCACGGAGTGGAATTTGGTTTGGTGTATTTAATAGGAAACAATAGACCAAACAATCTCTTCGCCTGAGAAAATTAAACGCTGTATTTTCATAACTAGGGAGTTATGCAAGGAATATTTCTGAGATACACAGTTATAAGAACACGATTCTCAGTAAGCAGTCTCTGAAAGATAAGTCCAAAAAATAATTGCATCCAGAACTTGTTAAATATATAGATCTAAATAATCCCAGTCTCTAGAGCACATTAGTAAGGTTGTTGTTTAGTGCAATTTTGCAGAGATGATTGGAGAAGAGGAGGACATCACACAGCCAAGCTTAATCATTCTGGTTCTATACATGTATGATCCTTAAGCAGCCAACCACTTTGCTCCCTGAAAGTCCCAAAGCATGTATATAGGCAACATATACTTTAATCACTCCAATGCACAACATTAAAGGCACCTCAGCACTTCTAAGAGGTGAATCCTAGACCCAAATATCTTCAGCATCACTGGAGTTCTTGGGTTTCTATCAGTAAAAATATGTGCACTTCAGTCATGCAAGACAGCGGAAATCATGAACACACCCCTGTGTGTGTATATTGGCTCTCAGAGGACTCTGCTCTCTATTCCATTTTTAATCTAGCTTTTCTTAAATTTAATAAAATATATATATAGTTGAAAAAAAAAAACATAAAAATAGCCATCCCACTAAGAAAGCAGATGCCATGGATAGCAAGGACTGGGAATACGAGGCAGAAAAATTCTTGAGAGCCCAGCCCTCACCTTTGTCCTGCTTGCTGATTTCTTCCAGATAACACAAACACTAGGCCTGTGGCTTTTGGGTCACTCTGTGGTTTGCTTCATGTTTTATTTAAGTTCAGAACTAGCCTGCTCATGACTGGAAAGCAGTAGTGGAAGCAAAACGTGAAGTTTGGTTTTGCGAAGACCTGAAATATAGCAATATAGAATGATTGCAAGGGAACTGGAGAATGCGGAGATGCAACAAGAGATCTGCATTTGCAACTCTGGCACCCCAAAAGATGCAGTTTTGTAGAGCAAAAGAGTCCTTGCTAAGGATCCAGCATGCACACCATGTGCATGTTCAGGTTTATTTTGGATTAGCTCTAGCCTGACCCTGTGGACTGCTTGCCCACTCACAGCTGGAGCACATGAGGTGTGTTTCTGGGGAGTATTCACAGCATTAGTCTCATGCAAAAGGAATTCAATCAAGTCATGGGCTGCAAGAGAGCCTTGAAGCTTGATTCAAAGTATAGAAAATGGTGATGATAGGAAGATTTACTTCAAAAGAGCATTTCTAATCCGGACTAAAATGCTCTGTAGGCACACCCTGTGAGAGCTGACATTACATAGAGAGTGTAACTAGGTAAAACTGAGCTTTGATGGAATTTCAAATAAGAAAGAGGACTTTTAGCTGTGTAGATATAAGAGAACTCGTGCAGACACATAATCAATGCAGAAGAAGTGGTGCTTTATTCTAATTATCTATACCATACAACAGAGACTGGTGAGAAGAGCAGACTTCAGTACTCTCCTACCAGCAAATATTAGTAGATCTACTGCAATAAACCCACTCACTCTGTGCCCCACTGTTAGGTAGTCTCTCCATCCTTTTGCTGTTCCTTTACCCCATACTCACTTGAAGTGAAATATGAAGCTCTGGAGGATTGCAGAGGCTATGTATATGTTTTTGCTCCAGCCTCACTGACCTTAGATTTTTAGATGCAAATACAACCCAAATAAAGGCTCAAATCCTCAGTGCTCTAGTGCAGACGCTAGAGTAAGTATATATATAACCGTCTGATCTCCCCAAAATGCTCCTTCAGGAAAGAGAAAAATCCCTAAGCTGATTCTATGTCTTCTTGGTAACATTACTTAAAAAGTCATTCAAAACATTACCCAGAAAAATGTTCTGTCTTCTTCAGCTGCTCTCTGCAACATTGGTGCCCCAGTATATCAAGTTTCTCCAGAATGTGATATCCAGCTTTTTAAATGCAGGGTTCCAGACTCCTGATCTCAGAGGCAAGAAGCCTGCTAATTCCAAGCGTGGCTCCACCATAGCCCTTACTTGCATACAAGGAAAATAGAGTCAGGGTCAATTTCAATGATTGGGAGCACTATTTCTGGATTCCTGTGGGACCAAGGGATATGAGAATACCAGACTGTAAGGACTTCAATTTCAGAATAGAAGATAAGCCTTCTTCTTCCTTCATGAACTTGTCCAGCACCAGTACCTGAAGTATGGCAGGTAAGCCTAGGCTGTATTTTCAAGGGCCTCATCAGTGTCATGCTTATGGTCCATGTGAAGAGGAAACCTCCATCTCAACCTAAGGTGCAGTCAGAGGGTACCCCTGGAGTGGTGCAAAAACCCAGTGTGTCCAAGTACGTTGTAGGCTTAACTAGCCAAACAAAGGCAAATGCTCAAGGGAGACAAACAAGAGCATGTTATATTCTCAAGGACACTTTTGAAGGGCAATATCTAGATATCTATAGATATCTAGTCTTATTATAATTAAGTCTTAAGAGTTAGGTACTATATAATAGTTCATGTCTTATGTCTTAAAATAGATGTACTCCTTGTTTCTCTTTCCCATCTAATTCATTTGCTTCGTTTTCTCTCTGTTCATAGAGACAATAGGTTAAATGTTGGCTCCATTATTGCCAGGGGAAAATTCCCATTGACTTTCTGTGAACTTTTCTATCAAACTGTCCTTATTAATGGAAAGAAAACGTGCAAGTTTAAGTGATGTGTAAGGCATCAATTAACAATAAAGAGAGTCTCTCCTTTCTCACCAATAAGCATGTTGCAGGTAGGAATCCTTCCAGAATGCTTCAGAGATGCTGGCCAAGAATCCTCATTTCATCAATGGAGAATGGGCAGAGGTGCAGAAATTCAGTTTGTATTTGTGATCACAAGCTCAAAACAAAACTAACACAAGCTGGGGCATGCAGGCAGGCATGCCAGATCACAGTGTTACATTAGCGTGCTCTTCCCACAGACAGGGCAAAGTGACAGCCAGTCATCACCCTACAGTGTCAGCCCACAAAGGTGCGGCTCTTCTCAATGAACACGAATAAACAAAGTAGTGACCATATAAGGTTGTAGTCTCCTCCAAGCTACCAAACATCTTTCTGTTCCAAAGCACATGATTTTTTTTTTCCCCTCCAATCTGCAAGCTCATTCGTCACTGCATTATTCCGGTTTCATGGTGTTGTAACTCTGTTCACACCAGGCCCATAGAAACTCTGATGGCCGGCTGATTCTAAAAGAAAGCACAAATCTTTTCGAGTTTTGTTCTGTAGTTTCTTTCCAAACAAACTGGTCTGCTGAGTTCAAGTTCATGGCAGCTCAGTAAATTAAGGGCCAATTGGCAGCACAGCCCTAGAGAAGTTGTCAAATGCATTATAAAATGTCAAAGTGTATCTACACAAAGCAGTTACCTCTTAATCCCTTCCTTCTACATTACTCAAACCCTGTCTTTTACATAGGCCTATATTTGTTGTATGTTGCTTTTGTGACCGCAAAAAAGAGTTAATTCCTTCATTAGAACATTTAACATTTTAATTCAGGATATCCTCCTGCCACACCCTCCAGAGGAACACAGAGCAGCACTGATCAATTTTAAATCAATAATGGGGGAGTTTTCTTGCGGGCTTTCATCTAGCCCTTCCAGCTGAAGGCAGCAAGCAGCCCAGAACAGCTGGACCAGGTAGAATGTAAATAAGAGATCCTTGCCAAATCCTTCCTGGTTACCAAATGCTCTAGCAAGTTTAAAGATCCCCTTGCGATACCTTTGTACTTTATTTATAAGACTTTGAGCAAGCCACTCCCTTTCCACATTTGTTTGAGTTTATCCCCGCATTCCCATGATTAGTGCAGAACAATCCAGGTGAAAGGTTGCTCTAGTTTCATACCTGGATTCATCTGAATTTTTCCATTTTCCCAAAGATATATTTAGCCCTCACTCAAAGCCTTAGAAGAAATTAGAAGTCAGAAATCTGAAAAAGAGAGAGAGATCTGAAGCTCTGTTTACATTCCGTTTTCCTTAGAAACAGGTCACCTTTCACAGAGCAGTTTAACTGCACACAGAGATGCAGAGATCTGTTTTTCAGGAGCTTTTGTGACATTTCCAAATGAAGAAAAAACGAGTGTATTTTTCCTCATTTCCCTAGTGGACGGGAGCTCTTTGAATCAGAGTAAAGAGCCCAGCTCCTTGGATATCTCCTAGCTTCATCAGCAATGCCTACACAGAACTGGATGTGATCCCATAGTCCTGCCTGAACACATTCTGGGCTGATCCATGCAGGACCTAGGAGGGGTTTGCTGAGCGCCGCTCTCCTCTCCGGTGGCTCGGGAGAGCGTTCCCAGGGTGTTACACAACGTTGCCGCGGGTAAAGCATGAGATAGTGAGCGGGAATGCTAATTAGTAAAGCTTCAAAACTGAGTGACCTTCCCTCAGCACTAACATGCCACATAGCACCAGCTCTGTCCTGACATGCGAGGCACCTCGCTGCTGTATCTACTCCAGGAATCTCTTTAGATTTCATGAATATACATGCAGCATGAGTCAGATGTAAACAGAGTTTCCCAACCCTTTAAAAAATTCCATTAGGCTTATTCTTCCTGCCAATTAAAGTGAAAGTTTTCAGCAGAGCAGGTGGCCCATGGTCCGATGACTTTTTCCCCCTCTGGATTGAGAGGTTGGCATGAAACGGTGGGTGTCAGAGTGTGCATCCCTGTCTGCACACACAGACGTCACCAGACATATTCATAGCCCTCTCCTTGTGTTATAGCCCTAGGGAGAGATCTTTCCAGGCCTTTGATATGCTCCAGTCTCTGCATGGCATGGTCTTTTGGAGGGATTAGTCTAAGGTTACCTTAATACAGCAGAGTTGGCTCAAACCTCATGCTCACAACATGACACTTTCCTTAGTATATAGGGAGCTAGAGTAGCATGACTTACAAAAGAATAGAAATTCCCAAATCTTTATAATAATCACTCAGTCTTCCTCTTTTTTTTTTTTCTTTTTTTTTTAAAAGACCCATGATATTTCCTGACAGCCTTAGAGCTCCTTTGAAACATAGTGAAGTTATTTGTCTTCTCTCTTACTGGAGAAAATAAAGCAGAGGCTAGGAGGAGTGGATGGTCTGCAGGAACAACCCTACAAGTACCTCACAGTACACAGAGCTGGGAGAAAAATAATGTTTTAAGGTAGAAAGAGGAGGCATAACTCATTGCTTTCAAGTTCTTGAGACTGAACAGTAAAAGTTGGTAATGTTCCTGGACACCTCAATGCTTGAAAGGGTAACCGTGGATTTCTCCCCAGAACTTTAAAGGAAGATGGTTCATACAGACAAGGGGTTTTGAACTTCAAACTGAGCAAGTAAAACGGAGCTCATCAGTACTACAGCTAAATCAGCGACATATAATTTGGGACATCTCTCTACTAATCTTAGCGTTTAAAAAAATATATCTTTGCCCTCTACCTTTTTTCTTCCTGGGATACCTGCTGGCTGGTTACAGCTTTCTTCTCCTCTCCACTGCCAATATAAAACAAAATAAAACTTTATCTCCAACCTCACTTCAGTGACTCACACCAAAAACATACCCTTTTCTACTTCCCTGAACTTCTGAGGAATTTTGAAGTGCAATCCTCAAAGCCCTAAGGGAAGTGTGGCATTTCATAATCGCCCAGGAGCCCCACCTGATGTGTGAAGAATGCTTTGAAACATGCCTGTGATTAATTAATTAACATATTGGCACCTAACTAGCTCTTTAACACTCTGCCTAATGTTTTAACTTAGAGCTGCCTGTGCCTGTTATAAAGCCTGAGTGTATTAATGCCATTACCTCGTAAAGAATAATATGTTTTATATCTAAGTAAACATAGCAATGTAACATAGATAGAGCAGCCTGAATTAAGGATTAACTACAATAATTCCTAGTACTTAAAGAGTCCACAAAGGGAGGAAGCAATTACTTTTAAAGATCTTTTTCATTTTTGAGGGGGTCAACATTGCTGTGCAGTTGCATCATTCTTTCTCTCGACAGCACAGAGAAAATCAGTGCGCTACAGAACAGTTCCCCAGCCAAGAGGCCCGGCTCTGCCTGTAATTGAGCTTTCCCAAGCAAAGCCAGGGCTTGCTCTCTGCTCTGCCCTGCTCAATGGAACACTGGAGAGACCAGGTAGGCTCTTGGCACTCCACCAGACTGGAGACCATGGTGCTCATGGCCTCGTGCTGTTCACGCAAGGGCTGCAATTTCCCCCCAGGCAGTGCTGGGACTAGGCCCTGCACACTCCTTCCTACCGGAGATGAGCAGAGTAGATGAACAGAGATGAGTTGTTTGATCTATAGAATTAAGGAAAAGATACTGTTTGCTCAAAAAGTATGAGTTAAATCAAATCTTTATTGAAACAGTAACTTAATAACTTGGTTAAACAGGTCATTCTGATATAGATCTAGTTGGTTAGGTAGATATAGAATCCACACGAGCAGAACAACAAAGAACAACCCAAATTCTCATTGCGAGTCTTCTTCTACTCTCCTTCCATGTTACTAGCTGGAATTATTTTTTGTTGTATAGAAGAGAAACTTTGGTAACTGCTAAATCAAAGAAAGGATTTTTGCATTCAGGCTCGTGAGTAATAAGGTCTACGATCACTCTTAATATGCCATGGGAGTCAATTACCACACTGCTGTGCCTCTGGGGAGAGCAGTCTTGTGGCCTTGTCTCCCAAGTCAACAGCTGTGTAACTCCAGGGACTGCAAGCAAAGAAGGGCTTCATCAGAGGGGCCCTGGTACTACTGCTCATAGGTATTGCAGGTGTTTTGGGAGTTGATTTCCACATCATGATAGGGTAGAGGCAGGGCAGAGGTGGTAGTTGTAGTGTAGGTAGTTGGTGTCCTTGAGCAGGAGCCTGTGAAAACTGGGAGCAGTTGACTTTTTTTCTTTGCTTTCTTCTACTTTGCTGATTCTTACAGTGTGCTTTGGTTTGGTTTAACTGCAGACAGCAAAGTTCCTGGAGCACCAGAAATAAAAGGAACACTACAAAGTTGTATACCAGCCTCTGAGGCAGTCTGTAGATGTCCCACAGACTAGAAACCCTAGTTTCCTCAAGGAAGCAGGGAGAAAGGTGAACAGCACAGGAATTCTCTCTGGAAATGGTGCCAAGTCTAAGTCTAGGTCTTCCAAATCATCTTCATCGCATCTTCATCGCAGCATGTTGCTTTTCCAGTGATGAGTGAGAGAAAGATCAACACTGGATACTCACTCAAAATTACACAAATAAAAGGAAGAGTTGTAAAATAGTAGTGGAAAAAAACAAGTAAGCTTATATTAAAAAAAAAAAAGAGTGCATTTGGGAAATAACAACCCTAAGTCCTTTGAGAAAAAGCTGCGCTACAAGAAGAGACTTGAGTTAACACTAAATGTCAACATGTTTATGAACCTAAAAATCTATAATTTAGTGTTGTTAGTACAGAAGTAGGATATACTGATCTTCTTGTATGACCCTGTATGCAGCTCTAGATACCTCTGGACCAGAATGACTGCCACAAATTGGAAGGAATTCAGCAAAGAGCAAAGAGCAACAGTGGAGATAAAAGGGCTACAGAGACTAATATACATTGAGAAAGCAAAGAGGTTAACACATAGCCTGAGGGAAAAAGAAAAAAAATGCTAACCTTTACAAAGTATTTGAAAACTGTGAACAGTAAGAAGTTAAACTGTTTAGACTGCTACGGGAAAATGAAAGTATGAACGCCAACCTACTCTTCTCAGTGCATTAGTAAAGAAATATAATCATCATGTATTTAGCAGTCTCATTTGAAAGTGGAAAACAGGGAGGTGAATTTGCTTATGAGCTGACTCTTTTGTTCCTATGTATATTTTTTTCATTTTTTACATACTGGAACTTTTTTTTTCTCTAAAAAAAAGTCCCTCCCCAGCCAAAAAAAAACCCATTGCTCTCTGTCTTTATACATACATATATGGTAGCACACACAAAATACATATACGGTAGCCAGGAATTGAAAGTGGATTTTTTTTTCTGCTAATTAGGATTCTATCGTTTCCACTTTCCCACATGTCCAAACTGGGTTATCTAGGCGCTACTACATTGGCCTTTTCGGCCAGCAAAGGCATTACAACCACAGCCAGGGGCATGGGTACTTAGGACTTCACTAGGTCCAGTAGAGGTGAATCTTAAGCCAGCTGTACATTATGGACCATGCTAACAACCCAATGCCATTGCAAACGGCCACGTTTTGCTCACGACGTCGTGCTTGTTGCTCAGTTTGAGTGCCCATTTGTAACTTGAGCCCCATCACCTTGAAGGATCATAACTCAAAGGCTCATCAAAAATAGCTGGTGACAGCATTTGTTGTTCTAGAGAAGAAAATAGCCTTTGAAGGGCATTTCCACCAGTCAAATTTCATTATGCAAGATTAAAATATGCCTTTCTGTACGTTTGGAGATTTCACATCCTGCACCTTTTATAAATCATGACCTTCCTTTTCCCGAAAGAATGAGGCATCAGGAAAACACTATGAGATAAACATTTCAGAGCCTGCATCTCTCCTCCTGTAAAATTTTCACTGACAAGGTACAGTCTGAGTCTACAAGACTCAGATGACTTGAAGTTCTCCAGTACAATTATATTTGTATTTTAGACACATCTCACATCTTTTATTCTTACTACATCGTACAAAACACCAAATTTTCATCAAGAATCACCTGAGGGGAGAGATATTATTAACCACTTTAGGATTATCAAGTAGTTCTGGAAAAGGTTAGAGGAAAAAAATAAGAAAAGTAATAATCACAATTGCATGAAATCTGTAATTTTCAAAATACACTAATCACAAGCAGTATATACTGATAGTATCTCTGTAGATAAATTTGGTCATAAAGTATCATTGAGACACAAATTCATAGAGTATACTACAGATTGTTTGAAAAAAAAGTATTAACTATTTAAAGCCCACCTCTGTTTTTTTGTCAAACTTTTGGGTAACAAAGACAGTAGGAAATTCTAAGCTCTCTTATTATTCTTACACATAGTCCCCTTGCCACAAGTTAATTTGATAATACCACATTACCTGTTAATTATAGTTTAAATTCTGCATAATGCTGGATTCATGATCAAATTTTGCAGTTATGAGTTGACAAACAGTCCTTTTGAACCCAAGAGGAATGTTGACAAACCAGGACTGTAAATTTGACTGCATGTTTGTTTTCCTGCATCTGAATACAGCATATAATTAATCCAAAATCTAAATTAAGAGCTGTGATTTCGGGAGGAAAAAAAAAGTCCCAGGAAAGTCAATGAGTCAATGACTTGCTTCTTATGCACCCTTTTTAGCCTCTCAGCCTCTGCTATAAATTGAGCTGTGGTTGGCCACATAGAAAAGCTCTCGTATCTTCTCACTTGCTTGGTGGCTTATGTGAAGCACATTGGTCTCTGCTGGGCAGCTGGCCACCAGCAGAGACGTGGCCACAGCAGGCACCAGTCTGTGCACTTGTTCAGGGCAAGGGAGGGCGACTGGAAATGGGCTCTGTTCTCCAAGGCCACCTGGGCAGGAGGGACCCTCTGGTGACCATGCCCAGTGTCACCTTCTCCCGCGGTAAAACCTCAAGGGCAATGTCCTGAAGGTGGAGGTCGCCTCCCTGGAGGTGACAGCAAATCCCGCTCTAACCGACAGTATGTCTTGGCTGAGACTCAGACACGAGAATTGTTAATCTGATATTTTTCATCAACACCCTCAGCAATTCAGAAATGGAAGCAGGAGATTGAAAAATGAAGTGCTGTGTAGCTCAAACACAAGGTTTTACCAGTCAGGGCATTATCCAGCGTGATGCTGAGTCCTTCAGCACACATCGCACTCCTGCATGCTTACATTTAATATTTGCAGCTGAGAAGTTTACTTCACAATACAAAAAGCCAGATTTGTATGCAGCCAACTCTGAAATGACTGATCTGCTGAACTGTCTGTGTCTGACAGGCAGAAATAGCAATTATTTACTGGGGGAGGATGGGAGCCCATAACAAGGAAACCAAACTACACTGAGTAAGGCAATAAATACATTGTACAAGACTGGGCTCTGTTGAGTAAAATACTCTGACCTTTGAAAAAGAGAAGAAGCCTATTAGGAATTAATGTGCTGCACATAGAAATGCCTGGTTGCATTCCTCTTTCACAGACATGTGTTTGGCGCCTGGGGTATTAACTTGCAGACTTTGTTTCTTTTTATTGCATATTCGTCTGCAGTACTGTTGCCTTCAAACGGGGTGCAGTAGAAAAACAAGCTGTGCTGTCCTTGCTCTTTCCCAATTCACTCCGATGAAAAGGCAGATCATTCATAAGATCAGAAATGACCTGAATCATTTGTCACATGAGATACTGTAATCTAAAGAGGGTTTGTTTTCAATTTTGGTCTGAACAACACATATTAAGTTTCTATTTATAGCAACTTTTTATGATACAGTAGCAATAGAACAAATTGCATTGTAATGGAGTGTTTCTAGAAAGCAAAAAGAGAATAATAAGTGCTTAGATACAAAACAAACGGCAAATTGT
>JAUBOD010000314.1:5087815-5099406 GCA_032353885.1 Nothura maculosa | reverse complement strand
TTCTTTCTTTCTTTCTTTCTTTCTTTCTTTCTCTCTCTCTCTCTCTCTCTCTCTCTCTCTCTTTCTTTTCTGAGCAAGATATGATTTCCTCTTCAGGCATGCTATTTATAGAGCTAAGATCACCAAAAACATTTCATTCCTTTATTCAGAGAACCATATACAGACTGATTTTCTAGGCATCTATCTCCCATGTATCTCATATTCAGACCACCACAACAGTTCTGGCTTCTCAATGTTTGTTGTTCTCTTCAATTTACAATTCTAATTCCTTTTCAAATTCCAAGCTTTCCTCCTCCTCAACCTTAACACCTACCTTCTTAAGAAACTAGGCTAAAATACATTTTATTTTTCATAGGAAGGTTTAAGTTATGAAACTATCTTATAAATTCCAAGGATGGTACCCGAGCCTTATTTCCATACCCATGCAAAGCTGAGAAACGCAGCAGGCAGAGCTCCCTGGTCATGTGGAAGAGGGCACAGATGCTGCAGATTTTTCTTTCCAGCTTTAGCTCTCCTGAGGACCCCCATCGGAGGCGCTGTTTGGGAGAGGGGTTCATTGGTCTCCAAGCCTGGGGGATTTGGCAAAACTTTGGTCCGTGTCTGTCATGTTGTGGCATCTCCCTGGAATAATCCTCCATCCCTTCTGTGCCTGTCCTGCAGGCTTCTGTGACTAGGAGCTGGGATCAGGACATACCATACTCATCGCATTGTACAATATTTACCCTGGATCTGGCACTTTTCAGTGTTTTCCTTAATGATTTGCATAATGGAATCAATTGCACTCTTACTGAGTTTGCAAATGATGCAATCCTAGGACAATCCGCCAATTTTGGTTTGAATCCAAAAGGATAAACTGGAGGAAGAGATAGGGTGCAGGTAAGACTCGTGGACATTAAATAAAATGCTTTTCACTAAGGACATATCCAAAGTCCAACACTTGGGAGTGATCGACTGAATAAATATAAGATGGAGAAGGGTTAGGCAGCAGTTCCATAAAAAGGATGAGAGGTCAAATTGGATCACAGACTGAACATACGTCAGAGATACCCCAAGGCTACAACTAAAGCAAATATCACCCTGGAGAACTGTCAATAGGGAGGCCTCATTCAGGTGGAGCGCCGTGTTCACCCTGAAGCATCGCGATCCAGGAATGCCGGCAATCCGGTAGAGATAGCACGGAGGGAAGCACTGAGGGAGATGGGAGAAACATCGGAAGGGCTGAGGCTGCTCGTCTACCACAGATAAGACTGCAGGGAGACATAATACGGGTGTTCAGGAGTGCAGAGGGCCACGGCAGAGCAGTCACACTGCACTCGAACAGCAACGGGATGGAATCGGGGCAGGCATCAGGAAGGGCCTCCTAGCAGGTGGGCACTGACTGGGAGGCTGGAGCCAGGTCTGTGAGGACAGAGGGGACAAAACTTGGCCAAAAGGTGGATTGGTCCCAGGCAAGGCAGGCCTGGAGAACAGGGGAGGGGGCAGCGGGCTTCCCTCGGGCAGCTCCGTGCCTAATTCCTGCGACTTCTGTGATGAAACATTCACCAAAACCCTCACATCTCTCCAGGAGCAAAACTCACACACACTGAGAAACAGAAAAAAATCCACTCCTCTGCTACTTAAAGGGGCTAGTTTGAAACCTAAAAATAAATGTCAAAAACCAGCATCCCCCCAGCAACAGTGAGAAAATGCATGAAACATAAAAATAGTTTCCAGCAAAGTATCTGCCAATGTCAATGACCAAAAGAAAAGTCAATAACAACATGATTGCTAAAAGCAAGCATGACTCCACTGACGCCTAACAATTCTGTAGGAAGGCTAAGGGTTTTTACAAGGACTTGCTTCATGACAAAATCAATCAACAAGCTTCAGCAAAATAACCATTTCTCATGTAGACCCATTTTTTTTTAGAATATTCACTTCATTATTCAAAGCTATTTTTATCTTGGAATGTTTTTTCCATAGGAGAATTTTAGCTCCAGAGTTAGAATAGATTAGTTATTACAACTATTTCAACACCATCAGCAATAGGGATAAGTCTGGCTCCTCAGGCTTCCCGTTAACTAGGACCCGATTTTTGGACTCGAGGGTGGGTTCGTTGAAATATTTTTATCTAGATAAATTCTAACGGGGTTTTGAATTTAATTATCGCTGTGCTTGGGAACACCGATCATATTTCCTGGTACTGCCTCTGTTGGCAGGAGAAAAGAAAGTAGAGCTTTGGGTCAAATACCTCTCCTGTACAGACAAGAGCATCTCTCCGTCACTGATATTATTGCAACTGCACATTTTCACAGAGAGGCAGAAACGTGGAGGAGGATGGCACAGATAGTTTGGGATAAATCAGCCACAGATGGTAATTTTATAGTAGCAGAGAATCCCCCTCAGTGTCCTACGCTGCGTCACCGGTATCTATAGCACTGGGTCTTAGTCACTGCCTGTGTCTCCTTCATGTGATCGACACCTGGCACTCACAGAGCACCAGACAAGTAGAGGAATTTCAGGCTGCAGAATTGCAACAACAGGATAAATTATATAAAATCGTTTCACTTAACTGTTGCTGCTTTTGCACCAAAAGTATTTAGGCATTAGAACAAAAGCTTGCAAAGAAGCATATCCTCTGAAGAATATTGCATTTCAATTTCAAAAAAAAAAAAACCAACCGAATCAATTACCCAAGGAGGAATTTCAGGTTCTGCACATATAGCACTCAAACTCAAAAATACATAGATAACTCATTGAACGAGACTCTGTGTAATTTTGAGAATACAAATACTTTTAAAATTTCACAATAAGGTGTTTATTTCCTCCAAAACATTGAGTAACTTCCTCAAAAATATACTATCACAAAAAGCCAGAAGAGGAAATAACTAGTTCTATACCACAGAAATATCAAAACGTAGCTACTTCTTGTTTCATCTCCCTTGGATGAGAGATGTATAAAAACAGAAAGCCAAGAGTATCACTTGTTACTCATGTTATTTTTTATTTATAGACTTGGAAAATGGTGAAATACTATACTTAAGGATACATATACCATTAGGAAACTCTATATTAGCTCCTCTTAAGAGACTTTTGAAATGTATTTGGCCTGTATATTTAGACACGGTATTAAATATCTGGTTATAAGAAAAAATGAGAAATAGCAGAAAAATGTTCTGAAGTTTCAGTTCTGACGGTTCTTTCCCTATATCCCTTTTACTTATCTGACATGAGCAGCACTTGTTCAAATATGTGAAGAAAAAAAATGCTGTCTCGCCGTCTCACTAATCATAAAGAAGGTGGAATTTGCAGTCGGCGGTTTAAACAGCAAAGATTGCCAGATGTTTGTGACCACAAATGCAGGGAAAGACGAAGGGTCCAGAGCGGAGGGAAGGACACGTGTGCTCTCCTGCTGTAAGCCGTACAGGACAGCATGGGTTAGTTTAAATTATCCTGGAAAGCTACAAACTTTGCACAGAAACCGAGGAGTTACCACACGTGGCGGCGCCGTTTTCGCGGCTCCTCTCGTGCCCTTGCTGCTGTTGGAGCCACGAGTGGGCTCAGCTGGGAAGGATCCGGCTTCAAAGGCAGCGCTAGGAAGAAGGGATGGAAGGAAATGCAGGTGCCTGCCCACGGCGGGTGGCACCGCTACGTACAGCAGCAGCTGAGCACACTCGAGCACCTGGGGATCCAGAGAGAGATAAATCGCAGAATTAGTCATAAAAGTTCTAATACTCCATAAAGGAGGCAGAGTGGTTACAGCAACTTCATAAGTTTTGCAGGCAGATAAGAGAAGAATATTTGCAATTACTTCCACCATTGGAATATTTTTTAAAATATTCATGTGGTCTCACACAGCTATGGAGATTTAGGCATGGGGGCAGTGTAGGTGCATGTGTTTGTGTATACAGAAGCACGAAACCATGGCAATATCGTGGAGTATTATAATCTCATGTGCTTTAAAAACGCCTTTGCATAGTCCTCCTTTTAATTTATATAAGTACAATGTTACTCAACATTTGTAATAAAGAACAGAAAACTTGGAGAGAAAATGTTATACAGTGGCATGTTTTATACCCTATCAGCTAATATAAGACTTTCCTGCTCTTCAGTATTTCTGGATTTCAGATTTATAATGGTTAAGAAAGAAGATCAGCTATACTTAAAAATGCAAAGACTGTCCCCTGCATGCTGCATTTAGATGCTCACTTAGAGATGAACTAAGCCGCGCGTTCCAAAGCAGATCATCAACATCTAATATTGTCCTCATCGTGATTCGCAAGCAGCTGGCGCGTTAGACTACAACTAAAATAAAAATAAAAATAAAAATAAACGCATAGTACTCAGTAAGAAAGTATTTTGTTTACCCATGAAATCTTGCAGTGACTCTACACAGGCAGACTCCCACACCTTCCTTTTATTAACTGCAGGATTGGGGCCAAATTCCTACCGAGTGCCTTTGACTATAACCAACATAATATTATGTAAATACACACTCCCAGAGTAGTAAAAGGAGTCTTGATGTGCTGTAAAAAAAAGAAATGTTTTCATTTCTACTGCATGACTGTGTACTGAAAGTCACTGTACTTCAAGAAAGACGGAGCTAACTGGCACGAACCTACATCATCATCCCAGGAATTAGGAAGGTTAACAGACTACAAAGGCGCACCGGGGAAGCTGGGCCCACCTTACCAAGCTGAACAGTGAAATTAGGCAGCACCAAGCAAAGAGACGGTCTATGGTTATTATATTTCCACTGCACTTGACAGCAGCCTGTAAATGTAGAAGCAGCCAGCAGGCTGAGCGCAGGAGTTGCAAGGCAGGGGATGGCCCTGCGGATGCGCAGCTCCGCTGTGACCCGGCTCGCCGGGCCCTGCCCCTGGGACGTTCCCCCTTTCCCGCCGCGCCAGGGGCAGCAGGACGGGCCACGAGTGCCAACAACACCAGCGGCACAAGCCGCACTGGGATGTTAGGAGCTTGTTGGGATTACGGGAAATGTGAGTGGAGAGAAGTCAAAGCAGCTGCGAGCGGATTCGACCGCTTTGCGTGAGGGCTGTGACAAGGTGCTATGAGTCAAGCAGCGAAGGAAGCCACCAGCTCTCGACTCTCTTGCCTCTCCGTGACTCCTTTTTGTGAGTCCCATTCTGGCTCCAGTCTTTTTTTTTTCTTTTCTTTTTCTTATAAAGCTTTATTACCATTTCATTCCAAAACTTTTCATAAAATCAAAAATTACAGAGAGAGGTTGGTCTTTTTTCAGAGCCATGAGGGTTTTACAAGGTGCTAATCTGATCTGGGGAGAAAAGGTCACGGACACCACATAGATACTGAGAAGTCAGGCAGACAAACTCAAGCCTGCTCTTAGTGAGGAAATTCACATCCTGCAGGAAGGCAGTGAGGCTCATTTTCTAAAATTTAGAATTTTTAAATTTTCTAAAAACCTGTATGATTCTGTCTAGGTTAGTAGCTTTTCCTCTGCAGAGATACCATCTCACGCATCTTCCTTAAGAGAAAAAGAAAACTTCTATATTTTTATGTTTTCTAAGCTCATTTTGGCAATAAGGAAAGAATTTCGTTTTGCAACAAACTGTGTTTATTGGATTCATTCCTCGTAACATTAAAGAATATTTGTAAGCACAGGAAAAAATAATTAATGATGGGCGTCTCTAGTACACTGATAAAATAATTATTGTCTAGTTTTCTTCATGCTGCAGCAAAATTTACATTAAAATGATCTCAACATCTTTATGTTCCTTTGAGGCTTTTACATTTAGGACTATTTTCTAAAAAACTACGAGAATAGATCAAGAGAAGTTCAACTCCTCGAGCAGCCCTGCAAACTAACATGATACCAAAAATAACTCAGCAAACAGAACAGAAAGGAACAAGTTGTGTTTAATAATAGCATCCACGAGCCGTAATTAATTCTAAAGTTCCATTAGAACCATGTTTCTCTTTTTAAAAATACTCCCTGCTTCAACACTAACTGGTGAGTTTATTTACCCGTATCTCTCAGGATCGTATTTTAAATGACCTCAGTTGCTGATGAAGAGATGTCCCCCCACATTCCTTTCTGGAGCCTCCCTGTTCAGGACCCGTGCTCAAAACCAGCCACTTGTAGATGAGTTTCCTTGTGGGTGCAAGAGTTCCCGTGTGGAACAGAGGGAGCCCTGCACATGTCCTGTGTTCTCCAACCTGGGATCACCCAGGCTGCTCCACAGCAGCACTGATCAAAAGCTGATCTACCAAACATCATTATGCACTCCATACATGTCCGTTATTTATAGAACTGTCTGCAGGTTTTAAAGTCTTCGGATAATTTATAAAATTTATAGTTATATATAACGGTGCTTCCAGCAGCCGTATAAACCAGCTACTCACAAGATTTTAAAAGGAAGAGTAGCTGTAGATATTTCTATGAATTGAGCCTGCATTCTGTCCACCACAATCTACGTGTGTATTTGAGCATTCAAGGAAAAGAACACTCTTAAAACCCTATAGGAAAGTGCAATAAATGTATTGGACAGATTTGCGATTCCATAATAAAACCATCCTACATTTATGAAAAGGAAAGCAATGTTTATAGCTTTTCTCTGGCTTCTTCTGTCCTCACAAACGATTCAATATATATTATAGATTAGCATCATAAACTATAGATTATCTAGATTTAGATTTAACCGCTGTAGGGATGCACGTACTTTTCCCTGTTCAGAAACCATGCCTGCCTCTCTCCCACCGAAAACACTGCAAACATCCAGGCAAAATTTCCTCTGACCCACCGTACTGCATAGCTGCGAATTCCGCACATTGGGAAGAACACCGCTATCCTACGATGTTTAAATAAAATGAACCACTATGGCCCGAAAACGATGTAACAGGAGCAGCTCTTGGTTTACTCTCCGCGGCTGCCCGAGCGTGTTCCCCTTCTGCGCCTTTTGCAGCGGGCTCTGCCACTCTGCTGTGTCATCCTTTCACTTCCCAAGCGAGGGGTGTCGCCTGACGCGCAGCACAGGAAAAAAATCCCTCGATTCTTCCTGGAAAGGGCCAAGCATGACTCAGCAGCACCCTGCCCACCGCTGATAACGCCCGCGCCGGCCCCTCGCACACACGGGAACTCGCCGGCGCGGGCAGCAACAGGAGCGCCCCAAAGGAGAACGAACAACCTTGGAAGTGTAAGAGGTTCCAGTCAACTTAACTACTTGGATCTACAACAAAGGCGCAGTCTAATAAACGAGAGGGAAAGATGTTCCTCCTGACACGAGAACGTGCATATGGGTAAACATTGGACTGAACACAGAGCAACAGCAAAAAATGCACCAAGGAAAAGGAATCTGCTTGCTGCCACTGTACAGGAGACTCCAGATCTTCATGCTACTCATTAGCAAATGGGCAACACCTCAACAATCTTCACTGCCTCCAGGACAGGGATCAAGAGAGATTAAGATATTTTCCCATCCATCCAGCTCCCATCCATGAGATGGTCTAGGCCTTCTCAGCTTCAAGGAAGAGGATTGTGCATAGTGTAATAAAGGTCCAATAATTTCATGCAGACAGGTCTATCAGAAACTATAGGATACACCCTCTGGCTCAGAAAACCACAGATGTCCAAATGCCAGAAAATACAACTCTGAACATAACTCCATGCTTCTCTAATGCTCTTTCTTACATTTTGCTCACAGGGGAATCCTCTATTGGTCTCTGTAGGGAGAAAAGTATCATATTTTATGGGCTTTTTGTAGCACCATAAACAGCATTCTTATATTTCTGTTAGAGTAGGTGAAAAGTGAAAATTTAAGTTCAATACATTGTGGGTGTCAACCATACAGCAGAATCCAGTCCTCAAAATAAGAGTATCAGCTATTTTACAAAAACAGGGGAGTAGGTACTATTTTATACATACTCACTTGCAGAACAGAGATCTCTTAAAACGCTTCTTTCTTGTTATTAATTTGTGCTACATTTTGTCAAGAAATACAAAGTCAGGGACTGATCCTACTAGTTCACTGAGACTATTTTCCACAAGAACATATTCCTGGCTGATCCCCTGCCCTAGTTTTGCTTTACTGCTCTCTGCCCCCATCAGTGCATCGATCTCTACTCTAACAGGTGAAGCACGGAAGCATCTCGGATATTGGATGCAATGCTCATGGTTTTGGTCCCTTCTGGACACAGCTCTGGCACAGCAACCTTTGCCTACGGAAATCTGCCTAGTTTCTAAAACTCACCCAATTTTTCAATGGAACCCACAGCAAAAAAAAATGCAAGTGACTTTTGCAAGAGTTATTTGACAAACAATGTACTCAAAGACCTGCTGACATAATAAGTGATGCCAATGTACAAAACTGTTGTAATTATGGCAAAAAACATCTTTGAGAGTCCAATCATATCTTAAATTATAGTCTCTGCCACCAGCACATGTTTAAAGAATAAAAATAGTAGCTGTGATTCCCAAAAGGATCTAAACAAAAATCCATGGAAGGGCTTATAGACAGTGACTGATCTTCTGTTAATTAACAAATACTATTCCCAGAACTTTTATAGGCTTGTGTGTATATAAGTGTATAAATATGTGTATTTATATATATAATGCACATACATATATATATACACACACACACACACACACACACACACACACTTTAAAATTTATGTAGATTTCAGATTCCAAACAGGAAATAAAACATAGCCAGTGTTTGCTGGCTGGAAAAGTTGAATCAAGATTAATGGCAAAATGCTTTTTTTTGCCCCTCCACCAAGAAAATCTTGTCGAGTTGAAAACTTGAAAGTAAAAATTAATTTTATAGCAGCTAGCAATGTCCGTTTAAGGCTGACAATTTCTTATGGATGAGTAGTATTATATATCCCATGCAACACTGTTTTGAATGTATTGCAGTATAATAGCATAATCATATGGCTTAAAAAATCAGACTCAGTCTATCCCTACTTCTGGTATAAGTCCAAATCATAATTACAGTAAATGTAATATTTTCAAAAGAATATTGTTGCTTATTTTCTTAACATAGTGATTTTGTGTTTTCATATTGCAAAACTGAAACTAGACTAGGATAAACACAGAGGGAAAAAATTAAGGCTTAAACCAAGTTTAATGTGTAACTCCAACTCACCATCATATAGCCCAAGAGGCAGGATATGCAATCCTGCATTCCTTATGCACTCGTAATTCCTCTTGGCTTCAGTGGAAGTTTTGTTTGGGAAAGCATAGAATCAGAAGCTACAATTTCATTAATTGCACGCCACAGGCAGGCAGCGCAAGGTAAGAAGAATAAACCAAAGCGTTTGGAAAGAAGGTGGAATCCTCAACCCCACCTGCACCTCCGTGGACCACAGGGTCTTCACAGCAAATCTGTGGATCCTGGTGCTTTCTGTGCCCACTCATTCCCAACACTTCCTTCTCCTACGTGTCTGCCGTGCAAAGGGCATCGCTGGGCAGGTGCTCCGCTCAAGGAACCCCCTGGCTCTCCAGTCCCTGTCACTCCGCTCTGCAGCACGAACCCTCCTCAGCCTCTTGGCAGCACCTAGGATTTCACCAGATCGTTGCTGTTTAAGGATTTTCGTGTTATTCTTTCCAGGCACTGAGAAAATGAAGGTTATGGAGCTCTTCATACAGATCGCTTTGACACTCTACATATTTCATTGTATGTCCTTTGGGCAATTTAGGAAGCATCATCTCAAAACCATGCGGATGGACTTGACATTTAGAGTGTTAGCGCACACATAACTTTTCATGGCAAACTATAAACAGGAATTATTGCACTGTGCATGTGGCACAGATAGTTTGACAGTACTCTACAAGGTTTGTTTATGCATGGAAGAAGAAAGAGTACGAAATGAGAACTTCCTAGATTATATTTAGAAGGCCATTTATTTGCTAAAACGTGACCAGAGAAAAATCCCCACACTTGCCAAGTACTTTTTTTTTTCCAAACATAAAAACAACTAACCCAATTTAAAAAGAAATTCCTCAGAGGCTGAGAATTGGTAGGTCCTGTTAGAGTGAGGGGAGAATCTACTGTGCCGACGTGGCTGAAAACTGCTATGAAGAAGTGAATAGCACATGAAAATTCTTCAACTACAAAAACCTTGTTACATTCCTGCATAAAGAACTGAAAACTCTGGTTCGCTTCTACTTATGTAATTGAAGATAACTCAATTTCCATAATGCTATAACTGAAGACTAATTCATAGCTTCGCTCACAACGACCGTACAATAGTAAGTCTTATTTTCAGCGAGTTTTGCTTCATTTCGAAAGCATAAAGATTCATTGGTGGTAAGGTACGTTAGCGAGGAAAATCTGACTAGCATGCTAACAATAATCACCGACAGCTATAAAGCTATATTCAAGAAAATGTAGAAATGTGGGGTTTTGGATAATTTAAGAAAAAATCTTTAGTGGTTTCAGTCTCCAGAATTATGCTGGATTTTTTGGGAGGGATAAATAAAGTAGAAACTGACTCTCCAAACAAACAAATAATTAAAAAAGACAATTTGTAACTACAGTACACGTTTGAATTTATAAGGAAGCCTGATGTAAGCAGATACACAAAAGCAAAGGAGAAAGGGGGACAGCCAGGAATAAAAAAAAACAAGGTATAAAGGTGAGGGAGGCTAAGGGATAAATGATGAGATAAATGGAAGAAAAACAATAACAGAAACAATGAAAAAAAAGTAGAATGAAAAGCGAGACTAAAAGAAAATAAATAAATTGTTGAAATTATGGTGGGAGGAACTGATTAATATTACTTTTATTATTGTGATTCCAAAACACATTTTGAAATTGGATGAAATACAAATTGCGTGCATGTTTTGCCAAGGACATTCTTAGCAATTACAAACAAAGTGAAGAAAGCCATAATTCAATCAGTGAAGCATTACTTAGAACAGCTTAAAAAACAGGCCGTTTGAGGCATCTTTCGAGTTCTGCGGATTCAGGAGCGCGAGTGCTCGGAAGCAGCGCAGGCCTCTGCTCTACCTGCTGCACAGGGGCACTTCCAGTAACGGGGCCATTAGGTGAAACAAAAAGGCTTTTTTTTTTCCTTCCTAACTGTGTTTTGGCAGCTTGTCCTCATATATAGTATGTATGTATGTATATGTATGTATGTAAGTATGTGTGACAGGGACTGCCCTGGGCACTCCCACAGGCACCATTGCAGGACAGCGTTTCCGGCGGGCACCATCCCGGGCCGTTATCCCGGCGCCCGGGCCGTTATCCCAACACCACATGGCGGGAGGCGGCCCGGCCGTTGGCGACCCCAAACGGCGGGGCGGGAAGACCCCACGGGCGCCTCACGCGGGGCTGCTTCCCGGACGCGCCACGTCACTCCCCAGCCCCGCAACGCTCCCCGCTCTGGCGGCGGCAGGCGCGACGTCCCCGTCCTCATCCATGTCCCTGCTCCCGTTCCCATCCCCGCTCCCATCCCAACACTCTCTTCCCGCCCCTCCCGCCATCACACGGCCCCACCGCACGGGCGGGGGAGGGGGAAGAGGGGGAGCGTGACGTCACAGGCCGGATGGCGCGCGGGGGGGGGCGGGGGAGAACTGCAGTTATGGAAAATTTTCGGCGCCGCGTCTGCTGCGCGTGCGCGGCGCGAGGCCC
>JAUBOD010000314.1:5051517-5066812 GCA_032353885.1 Nothura maculosa | reverse complement strand
GACTTCTTTTCCTCAAAGAAATATCTCTACTTTTCATTTGCTTTGTCATTCTCATTAGAAGATCCTCTTCGAGACTATAAAAGAGAACCAAATTCAAAGGGTAAGACTGCAGAGTATTACAAATACACTACAGTGTAGTTTTACAATAGTATTTTGTAAAAGGAAGAAAAGGAATTTTTTGAAACATATAGTATAATATCTGCTGCCAAGCAGCTTATCTGGAGATCATTTACTAGCAGACAAAGCAGAACCTTAAATTGTATTGTATTTGTTGTGTCTATTGTGGTACTGGATTTTTAACACTGTGGATCTTGTTGATCATCTTGTTGGTAGACACAGAGAAGTATGGATAGTTACCTTTTTTTTTAGTAAGGCATTTAAAATATATAGATTTGTCCTTAAATGGTGATAAATAATTGCAATAACATGTCACTAAAGATGACAGCCTTGCCTTAAAGCTGGAGAGGGCAACAGTAGCTGCATGAAACTTTCTGTGTCCTCCTGCTGCAGCTCAGTGCCCTGCAGCTCTGCTGACCTGCTATTCGGACACTGCTCTGCATCTGAAGTATTTGAGGTTTGTGCTTTCTCTCCTTTTAAGTGGTGCTACAGCCAAGAGAAAATTCCCAGCAGAAGCAGAAACACATGGAAAGAGGCATCTTTCTGCAATGCCAGAAAGAGAAAGGTGCCCAACTGAGAAAAACTGAGGGAGCTTTAAGAAAAAGGACGTTTGGCCCAAAGCCTGGCTGTGCGTGGAGCAGCAGCTAAGCGATAAGCCGGGATGATGGAGCATAAATGAAGATAACAACTGCATTTTGGAGTTGGGTTAGTGCAGCAGCAGCAAGCTCTGGGGAAGGAAAGAAAGCCAGGAGAAACACAGGAGAGGGAGGGCAGCCTGGAGAGGAACAGAAGAGAATAATTTCATATTTGCCAAGAAGAAAGAAAGTGGATGGTCTAATAACTGAGAAGAATGATGAAAATAATGTCTTTGACAAACACCAGAAAACCCAAAGCGACTTAGTGTTTTGTTTTTCCTTTTTTTCCCTTGTTTTTGTTGGTGCTGCTGTTGCTGTAGTTGTTCTGGTTTTTTAGCTATTTAGTTTCTCTTAAAAAAAAAGAGTGAAAAGCCCTGCCTGAGGTCCACATTACACAAAGTTGAAAGACCTGAACATCAGCCAGTCCAGACTGCAAGGGCTCAGCTAATCAAGTAGTTTAATTAATAAACATTCAGTCAAAATCACTTGAAATTATTCCTAAACTGTATGGAAAACAGTTGCAGAAAAACGGACATCTTGAAAGTCTCTGGGAGAAACCTGAGTTATTACATAGTTCTTGTTACTTAGTGCCTACAAGGCTATCTTATTTGACCAACACATTTACACAAGTAGTAAAATGAATCATTATAAGCCAGGACTCCTTCCTACTGATCCTGACCAAGTATTATCTTTCATATCCTCTGTGAAATCAAAGATGTGGAGGTCCAGTTCACCACCTGAGGCTGGATTTTCAGAGCAACCCTAAGAATTAAGCAAAAAAATGGATGAACAGTTTATTGAGATTGATCTCCCAGCCACAGATACACAAACCGTCCCGACTGTGGTGTTCAGGCTGACAAGAACAAGCTCTTGCTGCAGAACAAGGCCGTGCTGGCTGCCCACACAGCAGCCCCGGTCCATGCAACAGCCAGGCTCACATTCAGACCAGTCTCATCCTCCTTTCCTCAAACAACCACAACAAATCAAACCTATTGACATGTGTGCATTCCTCTCCAGAATGTCCTGTGTTGTTCTGGAAAGTTTGTGGTGATGAGCTTTGATACTACAAATATAAGATGTGAATTGACTTGCTCTATCGAGCTGTTTGATAGACAGCATCTAGGGACCTTGACGCTGTCCCTCAAAACCAAAACATACAATGATGCTGTAGGCTTTTATACTCATGGCCAATTAAAAATACTCAAAATCATGAGGATCATGTGAAAGCTGCAAAGACACAAATAACATTCTGACCTTGAAGTAGTAGCTTCACTTCCTAAAATAAAATGAAATAAAAATAACAGAAAAGAGTAGGCTTCATGCAATCTTACAGCAATCAGGCAGAAAGTAAAGGAGGGTAAGATTTTTTTTTTTAGCCAAGAGATTGATGCAGTATTGACATTTGAAGGGAGGAATTGGCCTTGACTCACAGCAAACATCTTTCTCTGCAGGAGGATGAAATTACTCTTTGTGGAGTAAAATAGATGGTCTGACCTATGACTGTTCTCATAAGGTGTTTTGAGGATGAATAACTTTGCCTACCGAAAAAGGAACAAAAGAAGTATTTTAAGTGGGACGTGAGGACTTTTTCACATTTCTTTATAGTTGGCTGCAAGGAAGGCAAGTGAGTTTTTTTTTAAGTGCTTTTAAGAGCATAGAAGCACAGATAATGAAAAATGTTAAATTCTGAATGATCAGTTTGAGTCACACTGTTGTTGTTGTGCTCCATTACTTAAAAAACACAAAAATGGAGAAAGTTTTAGCTCTGGAGAGTTTAGACTTACTGGTAGCAATTACAGAAAGAGAACTGAAAACCCTCTCCAAATCCCAACAAGAAATACTTCTCTCCTAACCAACCTTTCTACACAGTAGGGCTGGCGATCAAGGCTTGTTGAAAGGTCTTCAAGCCTGATAGTATTGCTATTTCAGTCCAAGGGTTGCTTCTTTGATGAAATATAAATATTTGTTCTCAAAACACAGTGATTATGCTGGAGAAGACCGAATGTGTGGCTGCACCCATCCATGGGAGCCGAGGTGGCCACAGCAGCTCTCTCCTTCTCGCTGTCACCTTGCTGCAGACAGGGGCACTGCACCAGAGAGCCACCAAAGAGCCACCAAAGAGCTTCAAACAACCAAGCACAGCGTCTACACTAGACACAGCAAGAGACCCAGCTCAGTGAAAATGCAGCGTGGTCTAACACAGCCCAGTCAACTCACTGGCTTAACAGATCTGTCCAGTTTGGGCAATCTATTTGAATGTGAGTGTGTCCATGTGCATTCCTTTCTACAGAAGAGAAGTCTCAGCACTACATACATGGATTCAGAAAAGCCTTATTTCTAATTAAGTCCATGCCCAGAAAGGATTTGGCAGATAGGTTTGTATTGTGTCCTTGACCTTTTATGTAAAGGCAGCAGTTACATATTCAATATCTAAGAATTTTGTATAAGAACATGCAAATATGTATGTGTATTTTCTTATATATGAAATAACTATGGAGAGGGGAAAAAAAAGGAGCTCAAATTCTGCACCAAAACTAGCAGGCAACTCAGGTATGTGCTGAGGAGCTGTACAGAGACAGGCAGAGGAGGAGAGCCTTTCTCCTAAAGAATAAGTGTTGGGATAAATAGAGTTATCCCAACTTCTGTGCCTTAGGCCTAATCCTGTTACAAATTGTGTCTGCAGCACTACCAAAATTTTCTCCTGCTATTTTTTCCCTTTCAAGACTAAAAAGCTTGTATGTGTTTTATGGCATCACACATGACACCTGGAATACAGGACGCAGCTTCTAAGTGACCGGTGAGGCCAACGGCGGAAAAACAAACTACATTTCTGGCACGTATTTACCAGGTATTTGGTGTTTGAACAAACTGTCTTTTCAGTTTTACAGGCTCCTAAAAACATTCCCAGACATTACTCCAGCTGTACCAGTCACAGAACTTCTCACAGATGCCCTTTCACAGTAAATGCCTCAATGAGCTTCTGAGATAACCAAACCAAAAGCATTTAAAGAAAAATATTGTCGATTTTGCAAGGGGACTTTCCAGCATGGAAATTAGGCATGCTAATAGAGGCATCCCATGGTAAGCAAGCTCTGCAACTTTAATGTTTTTTATTTATGTGTATTATTTATTATTTTATTCAAGTGTAGGCATTGCTCTGCTGCCTGGGAGTGCAGCCACCATCGTGCTGAAAAGTCACTGTGCAGAAGAGAGGCGGCCGTGGCCAGGCCCAACATCCCGTGCATGGAGCAGGAGAATGGAGACTGTGCATGGAGCAGGATCAGATGACACAGAATGCAACCACATTTCCACATTTCCTCCTCACTGTCCAATTAGAGACCAATTTCATACCTCAGAGGGAAATAGGACAATGCTTGTACCTATTTAATTAAGTAGAATAATTATGAAAAGGCAACTGTTTCCTTTAAATTCATGTTTTCATTATCCTGTTATTCCTGATGTTTTTCATTCTGCTGTGATATAAAACCTTTTAATATTATCTCGTCTCTGCTGAGTTCCCTGTATAGGAAGCACTGTCCTGACGCACTGTATTAATCCCTAAAGAGGATCAAATGAAAGAAGATAAAAATTCAAATTTCAGAGTTATCAGAATCCACTTGAGAATGATTTTGTTGTTTTCCATTTCCTGCCAGAATTTGATTTTGCAAATGAAGGTGACATATGCAAACTCTGATCACATCTTGTTATCAGCCTTAGACTTATGAGCATGATTTAGGTTTTATCCGGGACTGACAAACATCTAGCTGTTGGTTTCTTTAGGTTCTCAAAAAAATCTCCGGAAGGAGAACATGTTTGAGGGCAATGCCACTCTATATCAATAAAAGTATTATTTGTCGTAACATGTTGGTATTAAAGATAAAGCACTTCCTGCTTTTCCAAAAGCTGTCCCTATCTCCTGAAGTAGAAAAAGAGACGAAAATATGTATCCCAAATTGAATGCATAGCAAAATAGAGATGGAAAACAGAACCAAACTAATCAACTTTTCAACTCAGATGTCAAAAAAATAACACTGATACCTTTCCATACATCTTAAATAGGACAGAAGAAAAAGTGTATTGAAAGAGGTAGCAATATAGTAGCCAAAAGACAGGGGGACATAAACAAGACAAGATTTGTAGGTAGAGATAATACTTTTTGTTAGACTAACTAGTTTAATTTAAAAGCAAAAACAAGCTTAAAGGAGCACGAGTCTCCTTCAGGTCTGAAATAGAAACAAAAAACTCCTGTGCTAAGTCAAGATTAAGATACTGATTTTCAAGGACAGTGTAATGTTCTCCTCCTCCATCCTCACATTACCCAGATGATACCCTCTCCATACTTCAAGTGATAAATATCCACCAATATTTATCAGGCTCTCCATTTCTGTGTACAAGTAGCAACTACTTTTCCTGCCAGGCCATTCTATTCCATTCCATTAGGTATCTTATTCATACCTAATTCCTCTTACAGCAATTATCCTGAATTTATGCCCATCTTTGAAGTTTGCCTCTATATCCTGCCTGAAGAAGGGTTTGAGTGCTAAACAGCTTGTCTTATTGAGGGATATTAGTCAGACTTACACAAGACACCATCGCAGCCTACAAACTTAGACTTGCCAAAGTCTATTAAGGCAACCTGCCTGTATGAACCGTGTCCCGTATTGTTGTCATAGAGTATGATGCATAAAAATCAAATAATCCAAATGATTGGAAAGCAGACAGCAAGCTTTACTATGCAGGCATGAGAAATATACAAATAATTCAAGCCTGAATACAATGGCATTTGCAATGTGCAAGTTATTAAATACAGTCATCTACTGGCATAGGAGACAAGAAACACTTCTGCCCTAAGAATTAATTTCTTAAGGAAATTGATAGCAAACTGTTAAAATTCTGCTCCAAGGCAAGTGGAAAGAAAAAGTTGGGTTCATAGCTAATACGTGCTTCACCCTTTCACTGGACCTTGATATAACTTGGCCCTTAGTGGTGGGGAAAAAAAAGGTAAGGATAAAAGTGGAGGAAAAAATGACTTTTAATTTGGAAATTTTGCAAAACTATGAGGAAAAAAACCCTTAACTGGCTCCAATTTTTAGAACACCTTATAGAGAATTGCTGCCTGAAGGAGGCCTGGGCAGCATTACTGTCCCCCTTGTGCCGCCCAGTTCATAACCCGGGTTGTTACAGTATGGTCAGGAAATTGAGTACCCAGTTAGGGAACGCCACTTAATAAGCCAGGAGTGGCGGCGCCAACCACATGTTTGTTTATCCCAAGCCAAAACCTAAGCGAATAGCATCAGCAGCCATTGAAATCCAGCTGCACGTCAGAGCAGAGCAAATAGCTGTATAGCTGTGACCGTAGGCGCAGGCGCTGAGCACTCCTCTGGCCCGGAAACCCGGAGCAAACATGGACAGAATGGAATTCCTGTGTCTACAGAAGCAACATACGTACACACAGGGTCAGCCGTGAAATTGAGAGCAAATATTTGCCCTGCTCAAGACAACGCTTCGATTGCAGTAATTGCAGAGTGCTGTAAGCATCTCTCCTCGAGGCTTTCTGATCACTCACGGCCGCTGCCTCACTGCTGGTTGAGTGTTTGCTCTGCGCACGTTGGGACTCCAATCAATTCGCCATTGGTCACCCTTGTGATGGAACCCAGGGCGTTTGCACATTGTGCAAGTCAAACTCCTCCTGGCACACCATGCTGGCAGTATCTTCGTTTCCTGTGGCACGTGCTGCTGCGTTGGTTAATGTTTTGCTCATTGTGTATTGTGGGCCTGTCCCAAAATGGACTGCTGTTTCATTTGAGGTCCTGGTTTGGGCCTCCTAACACTAGAATCAAAATCCTATTGGAATGGACTGTACCTGTTGGCCTGCCAGAGCCAACTCTCCTCACTTATCCTCTTCCTCACAGCCCTGCACTTGCTCTAACACTTGCTTTCCATTCCTGCAGCGAGCTGCTGAGACCTTGGCAAGCCGCAGGGGCTGCAAAACCTCAAGCAAAGAGGAAAAAGGGGCTGTTGTCTCTCCAAGTTGGCATGTCCTTTCTCACTCTCAAGTAAGGTTTCCATTGACAGCTTCTTTCCCCCTGTGGGGATGACGTTGGTAGCGCTCAGCCACGGGGCTGACGCTTGCCCCAACTATCAAGGATGTGGTGGCCACGGAGCAGCCAGGACGGGAGGACCAGCCACAGTAGTTCCTCTTCGTCATTGTGCTGTTTCCAAATTGTCCTTTCCAAGCTTAACAAAACATGGTCCTGACACTCATCCAGGGCCACAACAGCTTTTTCTTCCCTGGACATCCACAGATCAGAGAGCCCACAGCTCTCTGGTTACAGGATGAATGTGGCAAACCAAGCTCCTGACTCTGGACCATGCCATGTCCTAGGTCAGCAGCAGGCACAATACTGCTCTGTGTGCCAGTGGCAAGGCGGGCAGGACACACAGTGGGCTGAGAAGACCTTCCTGTCTGTCCTCCTGCCACCACCTCCAGCTTCTGAGCACTTCTGCAATGGCAGCCTGGACCCAAAAGGGACCTGCTCTGATAAAGGAAAGCAGCAGTTATATACGGATACTCCAGCCTTTCAACCGGTAAGGAGACAGGAAGGGACGGTAGGAAACATTCCTACTCCAGCAGCAGAAAGTGAAGCCCCAGAGCAGTTTTTCAAGGCAGTTTATCTTGATTAAAGTCACCAACACAAGCTTTTGGAGTCCCAGCTGTGTAACTGGTGCAGTGTAACTGGTGTTTCCTTCTCCTGCAAACACGAGAATAAACATGAATTAAGTACCTGAGGGGACGTTTTTTAACTTACGTCTATTCCCCAGCCTCAGGGCAGTCTGTGCAAGATGAAGAGGGACATGTGCTTCTCTCCAGACAGCCGGTCTCCTCTGTGTGGTAACTTCTGAGCAGTCATGTACATCACTGCTCCCTGGATTCACCATTACGGATCAAATTTGGGGAAGTGGGTCAGCACATACCACATTTTACACAGCTGCCTGTCCCAGTGACTTTGAGTCAGGTCCTAAGGGTTTCTGTAGTTTCTGTAACTGAGTAACTGGGTCCTCCAGGTCTTCCACACACCAAGAGCAAAGCAGGATGAGTAGCTCTGTGAAACCACCATCCCGACCCTTTCTGAAAATGGCATTTTTCAGCAACGTTTTTTTTAGAAAAGTATCTACAACCTGGACCAGGTAACATTTGCTACAAACATTAATGTTCTAAAAAACGTTCACAAAATGCCTTCACTCCTTCCTTTTGCAACCACATTAGGCAGTAGTAAAAACACAGCTAGGCAGCTTGGGGTATTCCAGTTCATAATAATATTTACAATATGACTTCAGTACTCGGGTGTGCAGTGTTTGCCGAATCGGGCTATGATTTCCCATCAAGGCAAGGCTTTGGGAATACAGCATTTTCTTACAGCTATTTTGGACAAAGAGTATTCTAACAAAAATATGATCAAGTATATACATTAAATGTGCGTTCTAAATGCATTTTAGTAGTTTTTTGTAGGCTTCTTTTCATTTTTTTACTATATGTAATCTACCCATAAATTCTAAATATGAAATAGTAGTCTATATCAATTTGCATACACTTGTTATCTGCCATCTGTCTTCTGTTTACCCAGAGCTTTACACATCAGCTCTATTGCTAATGCTCATGGTGCACTCTGCTGTTACAAGAATATTGTGCACAGTCCTATACATCAAAGTAATTCCTTTTGAACCAGCATAGACTTCTATAGGCATCTTAGAATTCTATTGTGCCCTTCATTGGGTAAAATTTTGTTAAAACTTTACCTGTATTTTTTCTCATCTTCTGACTAAATATTACAAAACAGATGGAAACAGGAGGTACTTGCAGACAAGATAAAGTGATGAGTATCAAAATTACTGAAATTGCTTTTCCAGAAAGAAGAGCTTTACATAATGTTTGAGTTGTATATGTGCCATTGCTAATTACTATCCTGTTTGCTGTAAAAATGTACACAATTAAGTTTATGTATTGCTATGTGGACACTATCTTCAGCTAGTCCCTGTTTACCAGAAGCTTTGTCCAACAAAGCAGGTACTGTCCGCACTGATGTTCAACCTCTAAATCACACTGAGCACACGGGCCAGGTCTGACACAGGAGAAGGAAATGAGTCCACCAGGTTGGAAAGCAGTTTTACGTGGATAAATATATGGTCACTGGAAGATAGAATGAAACAGAAACTGGTAGAGGGCAAGTTCAGCTTTCCATCTCCAAAAGGTGACAAAATCTGGGATGAAGACAGACTGACTTGTGTAGAGGCATATACTGACGATTAAGAAAGATTAAGAAAAGAAAATTAAGAAAGATATATACAGTGTTTTAAGATTTTTTTTTCTCCTGTTACATTGTGTTTACTCTGTTCTTTTTATCATATAAAACTTCTTGGTTTCTGTATTCGTATAGAGCAGCAGCTCTTGAAAAAATTCTTGGAAGCAACTTGCAGGTGTTGTATCCAACTGGAGATAGGGAATGGTCATGTTTTGCATGATTTTTCAAGATCTATAGCACCAAGAAAGATCTGCATGAAAGACTGTTGGTTTCCATCATAGATAAATGCAATGAAAGGCCTTTAAATTGTAGAGATCCTCTCAGAGACTTCAGAGAAATAGGTAGCTAGTCTTGAACTACCTAGTCTTGAACTAGCTAGTCTTGCTTTGTCATTTCATAGGTAGTCTTGAATAAAACATTAATTTTCTCATCTTCCCTCCAAGCTCTTTAAGTGCAGTGGAACTACTACTACTTGTCCCTTGTAACAAAACGTTTTGACATTCTGAGATGAAAAAAAGAAATGTATAGGTAAAAAGTACTTAGAGTAATTAATAATTCTACAATATGATAAATTCTTCAATAATGTGCACTTTTTAATGATTTTCTATAAAGACAATTTCTTAAAGATTATCTTTAAAGTTGGAGAATTCAGACACAGAGCACTTATCTGTCCTCCAGCATTTTTATTTGCTATTTTCCTTTTCCAGTTATTTACAGTTTGAGTTCAGCAGCATGTCCCAGAGGTGCAGCTGGCTTTGACCAGGTCCCTGATGCCAGGAAGGCCCAGGGGAACCACAGAAGCTGGGGTTAGACTTCCTTTTCTCAAGCAGATTAGGAAGTTTGTGTATATTTTTAACAAGAAGCTCTGGTTAGCTTCACTCTACCAGTTTTATGTGTTTTCTGTAGAACTTGACTCATGCATAAACCGTATGAATGTAAGAATCATGGAACAAATGCATGCAGAGCATGGTTTTGACCAGGGTCACTGTCGCTGTCTTTAGAGGTGAAATTTCAAAGAATATGTGATAGCCCAAGCCTCATAAATCACGAGTTAAATTTTGCTTCCACTACTTTCATTTAGGTTGCATGGATACAGTGAAAATGAAATTTGCTTGCCTTATAAAGACTGCAAAGCACAATGGAAATATCAGAGCAATAACAGAGTGATCCCTGACGCTGCACCTGCCCACTCTCAACAACTGCAGCTTCTAAATAAGCTTAGCATTTTTGCTGTAGTTCAGCTACCTCTCCGGACATGCCCATAGGAATGTCAATAGCCTTATTCTGTTTTATTCTTTAAAATATTTATTAGGAGTCAAGATGCTTTAGAAGGGCTTTATTTTAATCTAGTCCTCTACCTTGCAACTCTTTAATTTCACAGAGTTTCTTATGTATGAAGCTAATCTTTATTGGTTGCTGGTTTACTGTGGCAACTTAAAGACTTAATTCATCGTGTTTACCACCACCTGAAAATCATCATCATATTTACCACCATCTTATTAACCAAGAAGTATCAAAAATAAGTTTTTGCCCTATTTTTTTTAACTTCTCAACTTTACTAACTTCATGATCCTTCCTGATTCATTACTAGAGGATTACAGTGAAATCAGGATATGATGATGTGCAGATACTTAATCTTCTCATCTAATTTCACACAAAGTCAGCTAAATAAGCACCCTGATTTCTAGAGATACAAGAATTTCCTCAGCCCCTATCCACTTTAGAAAGCTCAAGAGATGCTTAAAATTTTTCAATACTGTTCATTAATGATGTAGATTTTAATGTATAACACTTGCCACACAAATTCTGAATTAAACTTCTTTTTCCCCTTTCTTTAGTAGAGGAGAATTAAATTATTGAGCTGTACACTAGCGGGGAGGTCCCTGAAGAAATTGTGCCCAATATAATTTAATTCCAAAAGTTATAGATTTTCAAGTTTCTAGTCACATCCTATTTTCTATAGCTATACCTTACATTGCAACTAGGAGGGTTAGTCTGCAAGGAATCTGCCTATTTAGAGCAACCAGCCATCACAAACAATATCCCTGAATACAGGAGAGAAGCTTTATTCCTATGCAAATGGGATGACAAAAACTATCCTTATCTGGGGGAAATGGGAGAGAATCCCCTCTTTGTCTTCTAACTCAACTCTACATCATGGTTATGACACAGTTTGAATTTACTTATATCAGAAACACCAGAATATTACGGTTTAGTCAGACCTGCATTATAAATACGTTAAACTGAATAAATTATAAATTCGCTCAAACTGAAAAAAAAGCATTTTGTTACACAAACTTCTCAAGTATGTTTTAATAGGCTTTTTTTATCACTACAGGCATCTATCAAATTTGCAAATGTTTTTGTTTTAGTCACCGCTGTTTCCCTAGGCTCACACAAGAAACTTGAAACCTTGGTATTCTGGCAAACCACTGGTTCAGACCATAGAAAAGTGTCAGAGCAGATGGGCAGAAGGTAAGAAGAAAAAGCACCATGGCCTGATGCGTTGCATGAATTCCTGAGCTAAAGAGGTCTAGTCATTATGGCTGTATATACACTGTGGCTGGGAAGCAAACAAACGATGCTATCTCAGGATCACAGTCACAGAAATGTATGCAAGACTTCACAGCCCTCTGATTGTCTCAACACGCCGCTTTGGAGGCAGCTGAACACATGTTTGGACACAGTTGATGCTATCAGCGTTCACAAATTCTGTGACAAGTGTGGGCAGTCATTTTTGGAGTATCACACAAGACCAGTCATGTAGAGACCTCCCTATTACACATCATCGTCCTCAGTGTTTTTTTTTCCTTGCTCAGCTATCAGCCAAAATGTGCCTGTCAATGAGTGTCGGAGAGTGAGCAGCACTAGCAGGGCTTCAACACCCAGCAGCCAGGGCACTTCCAAGAAGCCTCTCCTCTTGCCAGAGTGCAAATCCCAGCATCTCAGACTAGATAGGCAGCAGATACTTGTTGACTTGGAATTAAGCTCGAAAGTTTAATTTACTTCTGAGCAGCAAGTTGCATGGGGCACTGCTCTAGCTTGCTGCACCACCCAGAGTTCCTGTGTCTGCGGGCCCACAGGTAGGCCCGGGGCATCTGGGCTCGCCCTGAGGAGGCACTGGCATGTTGTTCCTCTGTGAGGCAGCTCTGCTGCACTTTCTAAGCACAGAAAGTCTGAAATGTCTGGGAAGGAAGGATATCTCACTGGTTACTTGCTTCCCAAAGGAGGACCAGTACAACCCTCTCCTGTGAGAAGCCTTGTGACTTAGATACTGCCCATCAGAGAACCAAGTCCATGGGTTTTCCATAGCAAATGGACATACATAGAGTCTTAATAAAATAAAATAAAATAAAATAAAATAAAATAAAATAAAATAAAATAAAATAAAATAAAATAAAATAAAATAAAATACTACTAATAAAAAGTCCCCCAAAGTCCATATGCTTTTTTGCTTCAGCTGATGAAAAATAAAAAAGGTGTAAAAATAGCTACTGACTACACCTTGGCCTTCCTCATCACTCTTGGTCAGTCCTGAAGATCAGTCCAAAACTTCAGAGACATCCAAGGTTACCTTCAAGCATTAAGCTGCTTCTCTATAAAACACAGGATTTCTCTCCTTCCAGTGATTTTCCACTTTTGATCTTCTCTCTCTTTTTCCCCCCTCTCTTTCACACGTGCACTAACACGTAAGTACAAACATGCCAGTGACAGATGCACTAAAACAGAGGTGAAAACATTTCTGTAAGAGCCTCCAGTTCTCCTGCTGAGCTTCTCGCATGAGCAGCAGTGAATACCCCCACCCCTCAGCTATCTGAACAACCCTGGGTTCTAAGCACATATTTGCCCAGAGGTAAAATATTTGATAAAACATCCAGATTTAAGGACTCTCTGTCATCAACGTTGTGCCAGGTGCAAAATTTTGCCTGAAAACTCTTGGAGGTTTTAGAGCAATTTGGAAGCAAAAGAAAATGCACCCCAGGTCAAACAGATTCATAAACTGTATACAGAAAAGCTTGCCAAATGCTCACACGTGATGAGATTTAGTCGAACAAAAATCATTTGGTGTGTTTTGATTTCTTTTAAGTTAATTTTTACTCCAGAGTCATAGGTTTTTATTATGTGTGTATGGTTTCTATTAGGTGGCTTGGACCAGTCAGTAAGGATGCCTGTTTAAAGGACAATTCAGAAAGGAATTCTACAAATTGTGGAAGGACACGGCACTTTGGGGAGTAGTTCTCCTAGTGGCGGTGGCAGCTGTAGGCAGCTGAAATACAATCTGAAAAGTGTTTAGAATCTGCAAGTCTGAGCAAAAGAAAGATGGAAATGGGGTTATCAGTGACAGAAGAGAAAGACAAGGAAATATGTCAGACAGAAGAGAAGAGCTCTAGATAAAGGTAAACTGAAAGGTATCCAAGAACAGAACAGACAGTTCCAGACGGAAAACAGGAAGAAAAACGACAGGCCAGAAATTTAAAAGCAAATTCCTGAGACTTTAGTGCACTTGAAGCCAGATATAGGAATGAGATTATATATAAAGAAAGATAAAAAGAAAAGCCAATATGGAATGAATAAAGCCAGTGAAGAGTAAAAGACACGAAAATCTATAGAAGGAAAGAAAAAAGCTTACAGAAATAGTAAAAGCTAGAACTAGAAGTCGCTGGTCATAAATATCAGTTTCACAGAGTATTAAGGAAAACAGAATCAACAATGCCAAAAATCAGGAAGATAGTGAAGAGTATTCATTCATCTTGCAATAGGTGAATGCAAAAGGACAACATTCATTTACCTGCAATACAGTAAAAAAAAGGTTTGTTTCTGAAAAGGACTAATATTTTTGTGAAGCCTTGGTTAAGATATGCTAAATAGATTCCTCTCAAATTCTGTCAAAATAACCACTTTGCTTGTAAGAACCATTGTTCTATTTATATTGCATTATATTATTATATTGCAATATAAGGTTGGCACTATCTCTAAGTTGCAGATGTTTCTCTTTGCAGGCATAAAGTCAAAGGTGGCATCAGAATGAATAAATTATATACCAACCACCTCATATTCACTCTGAAGCATGTCTGGTTTCAAAGGAAAATAAAGGTTTCTTTTAATGTGACACCTGAACATGCCCATCACTTAATATAAATTGTTAATATAAGTTGTTCCTTAGAAATTGTGGGGTGAATTATCAGTTTAAAGAGAAGTAAGTATAACTGAGTATGAATAAATTGCTAATTTCTTAGCTGCTTTTTGGTGTGAACAATGGTCTGGTGCCTTCGTGCATGGGACTGGATCCGGAGATTTGGAATCTGACCCAAACTTAAGCCTTTTTTTTTTTTTTTTTTCTCTGTGAAAATTCCACGAGGAAACTTCCATGCACCGGAGTATAAAAGAGGCTCATTGACTGGAGGAAGTGCTGAACGATCAGCCCTTGCCTTAATAACCTTGGGCAATTAACTCCTCCTCCGGCCTCAGCTCAGCACGGGGAGGAGGAGCATCTCTCCTTTGGAGGCTGCAGCACATGGTAATTAAATTACTGTTTGCACAGTGCTGCACATCCAAAGAATTACCTGGGTAATGGGAAAAATAAATAAAATAATAATTTAAAAAAAGGCACAAGAGCAGTAAAGGGAGCCCGGCAGGCATGTACACAGGGAGAGGTTTGGAAAGGGCTGTGGTCCCTGCATGCCCGTGCCGTTTGGGGCCTGCCGTCCCCAGACTTGCCATGGGGCCGCTGGCAGCCGCCCCACACCAGCCCTGGCCCCCGCTTCTTGCCGCGGGGCGGGCGCCGAGGCGGCTGCGGCCGCTCGGGTGCGTTGCAGCGATGGCCACGCGAGGCGAACGCTGTAGTCGGGGCGCCCGGCGTGGACGTGGGTGCCCCGTTACGAGGGGAAAGGGGCCCTGCCCCACGGCGGCCGCCTCCGCGCCCCGTGCGCACTTTGCATGATGAAACAGGAAGCGGGGCGAGACGGCGATGCCAGCTCTTCCGCTGCCATTTCAGAGGAAACCCGAGGAAAACCCCTCCTTTCGCTACCAAGGGGTCTGCCTGCCAGGGGAAAAAAAAAAGAAAATGTGTACTAGGCCAGTGAGGAAAAATAAAAGAAAAAAAAGGCAAGAAAAAATGAAAAAGAAGAGGGAGAAAAAGAGGGGGAAAAAAGTTTTTTTTAAAGGGTTAAAGAAAAAAGGCGGTAAATCCCCTCCTTGGCGCGGGAGCTGCCGCGCGCGGCCACGTGGGGGCCGCGGGGTCCC
>JAUBOD010000314.1:5014859-5051002 GCA_032353885.1 Nothura maculosa | reverse complement strand
GGCACTGCGGAGCGCCCGCGAACACGGCGGGGAGCGGCAAGCCCGGCGCCGCAAGGTGGAAATAGCGAGAATCGGGTGGGAAAGAGCAAAGCCTGAAAATGGGGAAGAATGAAAACGATGCAAGTAAATGCGTAGAATACAATAGGAGGAAAATTAAATGAAGGGCAGGTGGGAGGGCGCGTGTTCCCGCTCCGCGGCGGGAGCGGGGTTGCATCCCGCAGGATGAGGCCCCATGTCCCGGCTGGGCAGCACATGAGCCGCTCCGTTCCCTTGTCCGGACCGTTGGGGCTATTCCCGATGCTGGGCTGGGCGTGCACGTGTGTGTATATGTCCCTATGTGCGTGCCCCTATATGCGTGTCCATAGGTGCCAGTGCTGGCCCGTCAATAGAGAGGAGCAGCTGAGCTGCCTGCTCGCGAGGAGGCCAAGAGGAGAACAAAAAGGTGCCGGATTTGGGAGCATTCCCACCTGCCCGCGCGTTCGGCCTCCTCTTGCTTCCCAGCTTTTGTGCCCTTTGCTGTTGGGAGTTTGCAGCGCAACCTGTGGTTGTAACGTATGGCCCTGGGCGAGAGGAGCTGGGGAATCACCTAAACCTGCGCCGTGTTTGGGTGGCAATGGGAAGATGAAGAAAACCCCCCTGCTTGGCAGCTGGTGTCATCACAGGAGAAACTCGTCCCCTTTCAGGGCATGACGTGGTGGCCCCAGAGATGCTCTGGGGCATCTCTGCTGACCCCACGTGCTGCCTTGGGGCATCTCGGATGACCCCAGTGCCCAGGGACTGTCCCCGTGGCCTTGGTGCCTCGCTCCTCTTCTGTCGTGTGTTGGGTTTTGCTGCTGCTTGCACGACAAGGTGACACAAGCCAGTCCTTGCTCTGCAAGCAGAGGAGTAAGAAATGCTCCTTTTACATTTTGATTTGCAATGCTCTTTTTCTCTAAGCCATCGGTAGTAAAAGCAGCTACAAAGATAGGGACAGGGAGGGAACAGCATTGTTCCAGCTAACTTTTGTTCCCTTCGCCACCCAAGTACAGGCTTGCTCTAGAAGATACCTACAAGGGAATTTGATCTGTTACTGAAGGATACATGGTAGCCGTAGCTGCCATTTCCAGGCTTGCAACCCATTCTGAAACAGCGCTGAAATCCATCGGCTTCTCCGAAATGTAGGAATTACCACCGTTCCAGCGAGCAAAGGCCTTGCGAGGCAGCTCATGGAAATTCACCGACTAGCATGGGATGTGCCTTGCTGTAGTGCTGAATGCTCCTCTTTGACTTTGCCTTTTTGGAAGGTGTTTTTTCCCTCCCTTTTTCCCCCTCCTTTTGTTTTTTCTTCTCATTTTCTGGAGAGGCGCCGCTTTCCGAGGCGCCCGGCAGCGGCCTCTGCCCGCTCGCCAGAGGCTGCCGGGGCTGTAGTGGGACCCGCTGGAGCCGGGATGCGGATGGGCTCCGAGCACGGAGGAGATCCTGTAGTAAGGATTCTCCTCTGCCTCTTTCGACTCTTCCTGCAGCGTTGAGAACAGGGAGGTTCAGTTGTCCCTCATGGCCAAATCCTGCGTTTTACAAGGGTTTTAATGCACGGAAGGGGAGGAAAGGCTCTCTCGTGAGCCTGCTCGCTTGACATAGGTCTTTGTCCTGCCTTTCCTCAGGATTTTTCTGCTTTGGGAGTTTTTGGGAATAGTGGTGACTGAGTGTAACTGGGATTGTCCCTCCTCCTGTGTTCTGCCCTATCCCTCTGTCCTTTCCTTGGACTGCTCATTTTTGTGGAAACAAGCTTAGCAAATAATCCGACTATTGCAGTATTCAGAACTCCTGTTTTAAAAATGTTATGGGGAGAAAAGCAAGGGCTTGTAGGTCTACTTGAGTATTCCACATCTAATTGAAAGTGCTTCAGTTTTGGAATGTAGTTATTGCTTTAACCTTAATCCAATCCAGGACCTTGAAACAGCCACTCTTAGTAAAAATGGCAGCTTTTTGCATGCTAAAAGAGCCTTACGGGCCTTATCCAGTTAATTCTCATAATACCTATGTAAAGTTTTCAGGTAAATATCACTCTGAATCTCTAACAGACAAGGAAACTGAAGCCAAGAAATTACATGTAAACTGGAGGGGCGGGAAAAAAAAAGTGAGTTACAGATTAATGCAAGGAGTTTTTCCTTCTGTAGTACAAAAATTAATGTTAAATTACATTTTTTAAGCTGCTATTAAGTCATTGTGAGTTTGGTTTGAGGGTGTGTTGTGTGGAGGCAGCCCAGGGTGCTCCGCTCTCGCGGCACCGTCTCTGTGGGCTGCAGGAGCTCGTGTATTTGTGGTGTGTTCTGGGACCTCTTCAGCAAGGCCGAGAATGTTGAGAGGATTTCACAGAGAAATATAATTAGGAAAAAATGTGACTACATCCCTCTGCCAAATGCCTTCCTTAAATTGACTGGGAAGGGCTCAAAACAAAAATGTACTTAAAACCATTTTCCTTTATGGCTCATCTTTAAGTGTTTTGCCTAAAGTCATGAATCACAGGGTGAATCAGACTAGTATTTTACGATTTCTTATTTGCCTGCCTTTGATCAACCGAGTAGCCTGTCGAGACTTAATTTGGGACTGTCTTCCCTTTCTTTACGGCAGTACAGGAGGGCAACCCGAAAGTGATGGGGCAGAGTAGGAACGTTTTCTTCCTGCAACCCAAGGTCACAGCGCTGAAAGAGGTTGAGTAGTTGCATTTTGTATAAAACTCTCCTTTTTTGGGAACATTTCTCTCTGTGCTTCTTTATCGAGCCTGTGCACAACTTGTCTGTACCTGCTCCTGGCGCCTGGGGGGCTGTGTCAGGGAGAAGAGGGGCTGGAAGGAGGGATCAGGGCTCCGGTTTGGGGCGCTGCAGTAGCTGCAGGGGCATCTCCCCACTGCTATCCCGGGATGGCAGATCAGGTGCCAGCTCCTTGTTCCCTCCCTTTCCTAGATCCCCACAGCTCCGGAGGCTTTAGCCTTGCGAGGAGGGCTGGGGCCGAGCAGCTGGATGCGGTGACGTTTCCAGCCTCGCGGACACTCGCGCGCTGGATGTGAGTCAGTCTGTAATTGCCCATGTTTGTTATCCCACTTATCTCTCTGCTTTGTCCTTCCTGTAGGTTAGGAGTAAAACAGGAACTTTATGTTCCGGATGTCGGGTGTCACTAGTGCCCAGCAAAAGGAGAGTGTTGCTTCCAAAGCAATGCCGTTATGTATGAAACCTGTTCCTGCTTTCTTGTCATCTATGTGAAAAGTGTACAGAGTTTCAGGCTTGGCCTTTCCTCATTTATATCCATGGAGTCTTACTGGTCATTGCTGCTGCTTGAATGAAGATGCAAAAATGTGAGCAGAGAAAGAGATATCACACCTCAGTCTTTGCAGGAATAAAACGGCTCGTGTGAAACCCAAGCTGGATCCTGATGACTCCTAACCGACCAAGGGTTCTTGGCAAAACTCTCTTTGAACAGAAAGTTGAGTCATATTTCAGGTTTGAGTAAATTATCTTGAATTCCGTGGTTAAAAGTGCTTAGCGTGCTTGGGAAAGTGACACCCCAAACTGCTGCTGCTGGTTGTACCAAACAACGAGGCCATGTGGCTGCAGGAAGTGCAGGGAAGGAAGTGAGCATGAGCCTGGCCATGTGACAGACACCGGGCCTAAAAAGGGGTGAAACGGAATCAAAATGCACTGCAGCCCCATAGCACCTCCCAGCTGCTTGGTCAACACCTGGGCAGCCGTCTGGCTATGGTCATACTTCTGAATTGTGTCATTTCCAGGATATTAAAAAAAAAACCCAAAAAACTGTGAATCATGCAGGGATGATGTTATTGATAGAAATGTGGCTTCTAGTGAAGAGCGTTCTGGAGTTCTCATCCAGGTGTTCTCCTTGCACTTCTTCACACGCTTTTCAAGCCCATTACTGCCAGCTTTTCAAGTCTGTTACTGCTGTTGCGATGTGTTGATAGTTCAGAAAACGGGAGTTGCAGGGATTTCGGGAGGGGAGAAGAGGGCTGTTTCAGAAGGCAGTAGAGAATAAGACCCCAGTTCTTGCAAGGCAAGCAGTGTTTAAGGCAGCAGTGTTATTTTGTAGGCAGCACATGATAAATAAATTCTCTAAAATAGATTTTACAAGACATATCATGAGATGTCTAAAGAAAAGGGTGAGCTTCTAGCCCAGTGCAGCCCTTTTCCTACTCAACCGAGCGCCTGGGTCAGCCCCAAAGCGCAAATCTGGGATGTTCCTGCAAGCAGGGCCTTAGCCCTCCCCTGGTTCTTCTCGAGGTGATTCGTGCTGAGTGTTTGCTTGTCTCAGGGAAGAGTTCCAAGTAAGAGGAGAATTGTATTTCTTGTCATTGGTTCACTGTGTGTGTGTGTGTGTATTTGGGGAGAGAGATTTTGTTGCAGGTGTTGGGGCACTGTTCCCATTTGGGGAGTTAAGGACGGGCAGGGAGTGAGTGCGGTGCCTGGCGCTGGTCGGGATTCCTCCCCTCACTGCTTTTTGCCTTTCAGCCTCAATTGAGACTAAAGCTCTGTCTAGGTATCTCTGCCAAAAGAGCGTTTTTATTTGGATATGCGTTAAGACATTTTGTGAATGAAAAGGCCTTAAAAACAAATACTATCCTGCTGCCTCTACTATAGCTCCAGAATGACATATGGTAAATTTTACTAGTTGAAACATGTCTTTCCTTCTCTCTCCTCATTATTAGTGGCCCTGACACTGGGGGTGGAGGCTTGCTTCGCTCCGCTTCCCTGTCCCAGCTGGGTTTACAGGGAGCAATTGTGTGTGTCTGTGGACACCTTCACTAGGCCGGGGTGAATTAGCCTGGCAAGGCCAGGCTCTTCTTTCTGTGCTCTGGAGTCCAGGTGAGGAGCCCGGAGTGGTCACGCAGTGTTCGGAGAAGAAGGCTGGCTAAGGTGAACCCTACCTGGAGGCCCTGCAGGCTTTATTTAGAACCGACGTGTGATATGTCGCATCCAGAGTTAGATGCTAAAATAGGTATTTGGGAGATGAAATCTTATGACCGCTTCTACTTCACTGCCTGTTAGGAGAGCTTAGAGTGAGCAGCTTTCACAGATGTTGCTGCGTGCAGATGAAGAGGAGAGTGATTTTGGCCAAAAATTAGGGTTTTGCTTAGTCTGTATTTCATTGTATCTCGCAGATTGCACCTTTCTGTGCTAAGTATGCAAGTACTTTGCAATGTGAGCACTATAATCTCTGTTATAATCTGAATTTTACAGATGGAGATATTAAGCATGAGGTGGTTAACCGAGGTTTGCAATGAGTTCATATTATCACTTAACACCTCAGTCACTGTCCTCACATTTCTGTTTCTCTCCTAGTGTTTTGGTGCTGAAATCAGATTTTCTCAAACTTGGATGTGCAAAGCACTATTTCACTCAACAGTTCTTGAGTTTCAGAGTGTCTTGGAGTTTCTTTTTTCTTCAGTTTTAGTAGATCACTAACCTAGGAAGAAGCTGTGCAGGTTTGAAGATGTGCTGTCCTGCAGCTGCAGGAAGAACTCATCTGTCTTGAAATCTTGAATTCGCTGGAATTATTGTTGGTGTTCTAGATCGCATCAGTTGCACTAAAATTTTGCTGTGTCTTCAGTTTTTTTCATAGAATTGGAGTTTTAATGCAAACAAAGCATATGGGCACTTTTGCACTGTCATTTAGGCCTTGTATTTCAGCTAGACCCCAGCAGAAACGAGAGGCAGGAGGTACCTATCAGTGAGCTGGGAGGCCTGTGAAGTCTCCAGCACACTGTTTCCCTCACAGAACTGCTAATTTCAGCACCTATTTTGGAAACAATTAATGTGAGATTTATTAAGTGGAGGCGGCGTCGAGGCAATTCTGAAAATCCTCCTGGGGGAACTAAGATGCAAAACTGCACCCAGAGGGAAAGTTGAGGCGCTTGAGCATTGGACAAATCTTTGCATGGATTTAAAAAATTTCCGTGGATGCAAATCTCAGCGCAGACATTGTCACTTCTGTTAAAGGACTGTTTATTTTTAGGAACGCAGGGTCACAAGAAGCTTGAGGATTCAGCGCCACCTCGGCAATCGCGCTCTCCCGTGGCTTTATCCTTTTATAAAAAGATCAAGCTTCCCTTCCAAAATAGGTATGCCTGTTTTATCCCTGCTGCTTCTGGGAAGACTGTTCCAGAATGTCACTGCTAAAACCACCTTCTGCTCGCTAGCCTGTATTTATTTATCAGCAGTTTAAATCTTTTTTGTTGTTGTTGTTGTTTCCCTCCTGGTGGCCGCATTTTAGTACCCAGGTGCTTGCTCTCCTGGTGTCTGTAGTTACAGACTGTGTGTAGAGGAGCTCGTGTCCTCGGCACCTTCCCCTGGCCACGTCTGCCACCCTATTCTGTCCCGTCCACATGCTCGTGTAGTCACTCCCTCTGTAGAAATGAGCAGATTCTACCTTTCTGTAAGTGTTTTAGGCCAAACTTTGAATTTATACCTTAAAGTTGGACACTTTAGCATGTGTAGAGAAAGCTGTCTTTTTAGGACGAGGTGAACCTCAAGGTAAAGTTAAATTTCTGAGAAACTTTACAGCAAAAAAGCTGTTTTTACAAATCCCTTTTTTGTGTGGAAGGGATGTAGTATAAACCAGAAGTGCTGGGTCCCATAAAGTCAACTTGAAACGAGCAGATGTCACATCTGACCGAGAAGTGAACTAAGGCTGCCCTGTTCCTTGGGGCTCCTGCTTCCTCCAGTTGCATGTGAGTATTTGCCTTTGGCTTTGAGGTCGCTCTGATGTCCTGATCGGGTCCCTAAGTGCTGCTGGTGTGTGAGTGCTCATGAAGTAGCCAGGGGGAATAGCAGAGGGATCCACGTGGCTGCAGAAAATCCATGCGCAGGATGGGAAGGAAGAGGATTGAGCTCGTTCCTGAACGACGTGTGACTCAGAGTGAACCATGAATGAACCGCGCTGCACCGGGGCTCAGCGGAGAGCGGTCGGGCTCTCCCAGTCGGCTGGCGTGTTCAGGGAGGCGGTAGGAGCTCCCGTCTGCTCTTGGTGTCGTTGTAGGGGCTTTTGCACAGCACATCTCCCGGCAGAGGGTTCGGCTGAACGCTAGGCATGGCTTATGGGTCACTCCAAGAGACGTTACCTGTGTCTCAGTGTGATCCGTGAGTCCAGGGATTTGTTTTGTCTCTTGCTGCCTTTGCTCAGTTCAAGTGTCGCAGTGAAGAGAATTTGCAGAGGGTGCCTTATGTCTGATAAACCTTAATTCAAGTGCCAGGAATAGAGATGTTAGTAGAGCCCAGTTCTGGAACAATTCTACCCCTCTGCTCCCTCCACCTACCTGCAGTGTGGATACAATGAAAATTATGAGAGAGCATCTTATTTATTTATTATTTTTGTGAAAAGGAGCATGAGAAGCAAAAAGGATGAGCAGCAAGTAACTGATGGGGACTTGGGCAAGCAAAACATTTTTATTCTTTAATTTTTAGTTGGTTAACCTTTTTTCTGAAATAAATATTATTGGGTTTTCCTGCCAGTTTATAAATCTAAGTACCGTCTCCAGCAATGGTTGTGCAACTGGATAAATTTGTCTTGCTAATGAAGTTCATTTAATTAAGGAGGATAATGTTACCACTCCTCTGTGAGGCTTTCATTCACCTGAAGTGCCTCTGGAAATACAACATTGATTGGTAAAGATGGTCTGTCGTGTTCAGGTCCCACTGTCTTTTTCTGGCGATATTGTCCACCGCGGGCAGCATACATCTTTCTTTTCTTTTTTTTCCTTATGTTTTGTTCAGATTGCTCACGTCACGGCTGCAGTTGACTTGCAAGATACCAACCAAACACTAATATTTGGATAGACGCTTGGATACGTGCAGTTCCTCTCCCAGGATGCTTTTCAAAGCAGGATTAGAACTGGCTGAATTGCAGAATATGACTGTCCCTGAAGATGATAACATCAGCAATGATTTAAATGATTTCACAGAGGTGGAAAATGGCCAGATAAATAGGTGAGTATTTTTCCACTGACGTTGTCTGTGCTAAGAAACACACTGTTTAAAAACAGCATTCTAATTTTCAGTGTATGCCTTGAATTATTCATTACCAAGTCATGCTCCATTTGAAGATGTAATTTGAATTTCATATGTGACATCTGTTGGGCATAGGCTGCAACAGCAGATAAAGCAAACAGAGTGGCAATTTATTCATCGTCTTGAATCTTTCAAATTAGTCTAATAAAATGCACAAACATATAATGCAGCAAAAAGCCAACATTTTGAAATGTCTGCTTACACACAGCAAAGAACTAATAATAATAAATGCAATTGGACCGATGGAGTAATTGGGGGGAAATCACTTTGGTGGCCTTTGGCCTCGATATGGCTTTAACCTGCATGGCCACAGCTAAGTATTCCAGCTGATGGGAATTCACAGGCTGCATGGTGGACAGGAAAAGCTCCTCCAGTCCAGGATAGCTCTTGGACACTTGGACTAAGGGCAGGAAAAGCCCTTCCAGGCCCTGCTATAGCTGCTGCTCCCCAAGACAGCGACAGCAAGAGATGAGGGGAGCAAAGGCTTTGCCTCGCTGAGGTCTTGTTACTTCTGCTGATTTCAGTAAAAAGTCAGCACGTGCTTTCAAATTATTAGGCTGCTGACTTTTTTCCCTCTTTCTGTAAGGTTTAATTATTTTTAAAAGCCTGTCAGTTCTTGCAGGCACAGGGAACTGTGGGGCACCGTGTCCAACAGGTGATGGATCAGGTTGTGTTTACAGCAGAGCTCTGCTGATGGGCAGCGTTGGCCTTTTGTGAGCTATAAAACAAGAAGCCATTTCCCCATCAAACTTCCTGATCAGATATCGCAAACACGGGTGGAGAGTGAAGGTTTCTGCCACAGATCCAGGTACTTGTGCCTGTGAGAAAGCCACACGTAATCCCGTTCATTTACTGCAGCCCTGCTGGACTGCTGCTGGCAGGGTTTAAACCTTCAGAATTGAACCAACCCCTTCCCCTGCCCTTTCCTCCTTTGGAAGGAGCTTCCTGGCTGTGGAGTGACCCAGGCCCTGGTGTAAAACGTTGTCTTTTCCCACGTTGGGGTGTGCGTGGGGCGCCGTGGGCCTGGGCCCTGCACCGCTGGGCAGGTCACGCTGCACGGAGGGGAAGTCCTGGGCCCTCAGCAGCTGCTCCGTTCGGCCATGGGACCGCGTGGGAATTTCCTGATGCAGCTTCTTCGATGGGAAGTGCCGAGGCGAAACACAAACCGCTTCTGATACGAAATCAATCAATCAATAAAGAAAGAAAGAAAGAAGTAAGAAAAGAAGAAAAAAAAAAAAACCCAAAAGCACCAAACACCTCCAACTTTGCCGAAAAAAAATAATTCCCGTATGAATTCACTGGCTTTCCTACTGATTCACTTCCTAAGGCAAGGGTGGAAGGTTTTATGCCTGTGGTAGTAGAGAGAACTCTTTGGAATCTACTGCAAGTAACTGTTTTGGGGAAAAGCCTTGTTTGTTAGTGCCTCATGTATCAGTGAATGCTGGTCTTTGATTGCCAAGGTTGGCTTTGAGGAGTTACTGTATGGGAAGCATGGAGGGGCCAAGGAAACTGCCTGCAAAAGAAAGGAGAGGAGTGAGAAGAGCACCAGGAACCTCGTCAGGATTTCTAATTACTTTTCTGGCTCTTAGGGCAAGCTAAAACCTTCCATTGTTTCCATTCCTTCATGAGTGATTCTTCACCTTCACAAAGTACTGTCTAGGTATAGGAAGTAGCCCATCAGGGTTGTCTGTCATCTGTCTGCTGGGCTGCTCTCTGGAGGTTTTTACTCTACTGAGTAAATCACAGTCTCTGCCTGTAGTAGGCCTAAGTAAACTCATGCCTACTACTATAGAGTAGTATATTGTCCAACATATCCAACATGTTCATGTACCTCTTCCTCCTAAAAGCAAGGTTTAGAGGCTGTCTCAGCCAGGGGTGGGTGGCCTGGGCATCAGCACATGGGAGCCATGGACTTCCACCACGTCATAGCCAAAGGACCCTGTGTGCCCTGTGAGCCCTCGACCCGCTTGTGCGAGTGCCTTGGTGCCCTGTAGGGCAGCAAGCAGGCAGGCCCTGTGCTCCCCTGCCCAAATGCTGCCCCAAGGGATACGGACATTCTCTTTCTGGAGCTGTTTTGGCAAACGCCGAGTGAGTGAGAGGCCGATCATTGCATGAAAAAACCCTTTCTGTGCTCTGACACATGGTGTAAGGCTGTGTGAAAATCCACAGTCCTTTAAAGCCAGTGGGACTTTTTTTTTTGTTGATTTCCCTTGAACTTCAGATTAGATCTGTAATTTTCAACCATTTATTTATATATTTAGTTAGCTGTTCCAACTTGTTTGATTTTGCACTGTTTTTCATTTCAAACCTGCTTCTTTTCCCAGTGTGTAGCTAACCTTGCTCAATGCAAATCAAACATTTTAAGAGTCTTTGGGGCAAGATACAGCAGTGAGGAGCTGATTCCAGGCCTGTGTTTAAATCCTAAACATTTCCTGATCTTGAGGGGGAGGTGAGGAATGCTCTAGTTTCCTTTGGATCCAGGAATCTGGTCTTATTCCTATCTGGAACACCAGGAATCCAGCCTGAACATGGGCCTGAATATGTGTTTATATTTACACACCACTGGCAGGGAGCGTTCGTTTGGAGAGGGGTTTTCTTTCTACATGGAAATGTTAAAACTTCTGCTGGAAGTAAAGGAGAAACTTATATGAAATCCAGACATCCCAAATCCAGACATCTCCCTCTTCATGTGCCGTTAACTGAGTATCCTGGGTATAAAACCATCACCATAAGCCTGTGATTAAGCTCTTAGGAAGAGGCTGGCACGATGCTGAGCGCGTGTCTTGGTTGGCAGGGGCTGGTAGATGAGCAGCAGCCCTTGCTCGGCTAACAAGGCTGTTCACAGGTAACCCCAGATGTGGAGGGAGTTTCATTGTGAGCCAGACCAGCGTTTCTTTGCATTTCTTGTTCGTGCTCACCTCGGAAGACTTTACTGTTGCTCAAGCTACAGCTCCATTTCAGAAGATGCCTAAGGATAGAAGTCTGTCATCTTGGGAAAACCAGCTTTTCCTAACTTCGAGGCATTAAAAGGCATTTAAGGCACTGTCAAATATCACTTTAAGTTAATTATGATAGCTGAATTGTTTTAACTCGGTTTAAACAAAATGATTAAATCAGCACCCTTATATGAGACATTTCTCATATAAATTCTCTAATAAATTTAATTTTAAACTAGAGTTAAATGAGTCCTTTTAAAGCTACTTTGCTAATAAGACTAATTTTCTGCCTTGCACTAAAGAAAACAAGAAGAACTAAATTAACAGATTCTCTGTGAGCCAAGTATGAGGATGGATTAATCACAAAGATGAGCTGATTATTTTTGACCAGGATATATTTCAAACATATCAGAGAAGCTTGATATAAACCGTTCATACTCTGATATGTAAAGCACAACTAGAAGCAGAAATACACAAGAACAGGTTATGTCTTTCGATGATGAACGAACTTTGCAATGAAGACAGCAAGAGCACGGAAGGATTTTGTGCATGTCAGGGAGTCACAAAGCTTGAGGGATGTGGAGCACTGTAGTGTGCGCTTCTGCAGCAGCTCTCACTGTGGCCCTGGGAGCACTGAGAGACTCTGGAGCAAATAATCATTTCACTTTGGTCCTGTCATGTTTGTAAAGAGCAGATACACAACAGTCTGAATAGTGAGTAGTCTGGTTTCTGAGAACATATATTAAGCAGAGTAAATATATGCCATGGTTTAGAAACTTCCGTATTCTAATGCATATTCCCTTTCATACTGTAGATAAAATCACCCTGCAATGGAAAAAAAAAGTTAAATGTTCATAAAAAGCAAATTCTTGGGATTTTTTTTTAATTCACTGGATGCCTCCTCCCTACTCTTTTTTTTTCCCCCAAGTTCAGTAACTTTCCACATAGGCTCTAGTGAACACCTGGGAACCCCATGGTTGCACTGCAGGTAGCCTTGGGGCTGGGAGACATTGTAAGTCTGTAACAAAAGCCCTACCCAGTGCTGTGTCCCTCGCAGACCACAGTCCCTCGTCTGACGTGGTCTCACAATCCACATCCCACAGCATAAGTGGAGAAAAATCTGTGGTGTGACATGGTAAATGTGGAGTGGGTGAGGAGCCCAGCTTGTAGTAGGAGAAAAGAGGCTGAACATCAAGTCCAACCCAGGTCAATGTAGGATTAACTCAAAACAGTGTTTTGGATCAAATTATGAAATCATTAGCCTTTTTTTTTTTTCAAGTCCATTCCAGAAAGAAATCAAATACTAATTCTGGAGAAGAATCAGAATCAGAAATTCTGTTTTTTTCCATCAAAAATATTTTAATATAAAATTCCAAGGTAGCTTCATATTCATATACATTCATAGCAATGTGATCAAGTATTGTTTTTATCATTTGCAAATTGTTCACCAATAATTTTCATTGAACTTTACCAAACAGCAATAATATCTACAAAATTATTTTTCTGCAATTATTAAACCGTGACAAAATGGCAAAGAATGAGCATAACAGGGAGGAGGGGAGCAGTCTAGTTGCCTCTATCATAATTGACAAAATCAAAAGTGACACGGGATGCCCATAAATGACAGAAGAAGGCAAAGTCCGCAGATGTTCCCAGCAGCACTTCAAAACCAACAGGAGACAAAACTCTTCTCTTTGCTCCTGACTGTAAAATTGCCCGCAGGGTATTTCATGAGAGAGCTGGAATGTCTTTTCCAAACTGTTCACACTCAGCTGCCTACATTCAAGAGATGAGCTTTAAACAGACATAAAAAGAAAATATGCAAGCTCTGATCCTATAGAAGACCAGGTTGCGGTTTTGTTCCATGAGGATGAGAGACGTATGTGCTGAACTTCAGAAAGTTGGTTTGGGAGCAATCTACCATAGGAGTGTCTGCTTTTCACTTCTGACAGCACTGGAGGAGGTTCACTCAACTCTTCCAGCTTCTCTAGGACTCCTAAACCTGGTGTGTTAACTATATGTTGCAGCAAATTAACTTCTGAAGTTAGTAGTTTAAATATAAGGGAGTTAAACAGTTTAAAAAGTATAGGAAGAACCTGTAGCTGGTTGTTGACTATGTAAGGACAAAGCAGACTGAGAGGTAGGAGGCAAATTTACAAGAGCAACAGTAACACTAAATATTTTTTGTCAGATTTTACTAAATATAGGGGATAAAGTCCAAATGGAAGTACATAATAAAGAAAGGTTAGACTTTAAAAGGCATTTTTCTGTTAAGGATGTTTACCCTTATATCTAAAAAATGAGCACAAGGTACTTTACGAAGAAACTACTAACCATGCAGGGCCCATAGATCACAACCAGAGTCATAAATTGATAGAACTTTGGAGTTATTAATTTGGTGTCTTACAACCAGCCTAAATATCTTTGGCTGCACTGAACTAAACCACCATCTGAGTCAGTGTGAAGTGTCTGTCGCAGCTATGGGAGGCAGTTAAGAGAGTTTTTTTTCACATGAAACAAAACACCATGTATAATTTATTATTGGCTTTCATTAAGAAGAGCCACCCTAGCTTACCTGCAGCTAAAAGGCTCTCACAAGCTGGGTGGCAGCCGCTGGTTAGGACAGCAGGGCATGGTGGTCCCAACAGCGCCTGAGACCTGTGTGCAAGAGAGCCAAGATCCCAGGACTGGCTTTTGCATATGTCTTCAAATGCTGAAAAAACAAGGGAACGCTACAGGCAAACGAAAGCATTAGCTGAAGACAGGATCTGTGAGAAAAATAACAGCACACCCAGGGCAGAAGTGTCAAAAATGCCAAGGATGCGGGAACATAGTGTCAGGAGGCAAATCTCGCTCTGGCGACAGCGAGTTCCTGGCGGGCATGTCTCAAGGACGAAGCACAAGCAGTGGGTGCTGAGAAAGAGAAGCTCTTTACTCTGTGCTTCCCAGCACGGGGTGTTTCATTCTGCAGGCTGCTGGATTGAATGCGTGGGTTTTCAAGGACCCTTCAATGGAAATGCAGTGCGGAGCTGCCGGGCCTGCTGCTGAGCTCGGGATGGCTCCGGCAGTGCGGGAAGGACAGCACTGCTTCCTCCTTGCAGCTCCAGAGCCCTCCGCTCGCAACGGGCACCAGAGGGTTTGGGACCCAGGTGCCACTGCTGCTTGGGAGAAAACAAATGGAGTGGCTGGAAGCCAGATCTGTAGCCGAGATTCTCGGCAGGGTACCCGGAGAAGCCCATTAACAGGGCCCTGTTAATGTCTGTGCAAATTTGTGATCTTCCTGCCCACAGAATTGCTGCTTTTTCCTCACTAAATCTCCTGAAACGCCGCTCTGTACATTCCCTCTCGCCTTGTGCTAGCGCTACCTTTATTGACGCCCAAGGTTTGCCAGCGGAAAAGTGTAATCTGGCTCATTAACAGTTACGAGTTTGACCTCTTTTCTTATCAGTCTTTTATACATTGCATGTTTTGTAATCACATGATGCTTATGGAATTAACATGTTTGCATTTTATAAACACTCCCACTGGAAATAAATCCTCTGACTTCTTTCAGCAAGTTTATTTCGGATCGAGAAAGCAGAAGAAGTCTGACAAACAGCCACCTGGAGAAAAAGAAATGTGATGAATATGTAAGTGCCTCTCACTGTCCTCTTCTCTGTCAAAATGAACTATATGTTGTGCATAAATACAGCCTTTAGATTTCATGTTCAGAAGTGCAGAACACACACAGTTACGGCTGAAATTCACGTTCCAGTAGCAACTGCCCTGGCTCAGCACCTAAAAAAAAAACCAAACTAAACCAACTAAACAAAAAATAAAGAAAAACACACAAAAAAACCCCTAGCATTTTGGTCCAGCTCTGACAAGAGAAGTCCACTTGCCTTAGTTATGCAGGAAGTCATGGTGGTTCCTCATGGTTTCACAGTCACATCTATAAATCACACCTAAGCTGCTTTACAAACATGGTGAAAGATGGACTTTCAGACTGGAAGTGCACAGTGAGTTGTATATTGTCTCTACCAATTATGTCAATTTACACAACCTATAAGCAGGGATCAGAATGGAGCTGTAAGAAATCTCAGCAACGTTTTTCTGTTTCAAACCTTGCATTTTTATTGATTTGTTTCCATAGCAGTAACTACTTACATTTGATATAGCAAAAATATTGCAGTTTAATGCATTATAGATGCATTTCCCTGCTGTGTTCCAAGCTGTTCCTTATATGAGTACGTTTCATTTTTCCAGATTCCAGGAACTACTTCACTGGGAATGTCTGTCTTTAATCTCAGCAATGCTATTATGGGCAGTGGAATTTTAGGCCTCGCTTTTGCATTGGCCAACACGGGAATTCTCCTTTTTTTGTAAGTATCTTGTGTGCTGAGTAGCAGGTCTCTGTGCAATTTCATTATGATTAAAGAACTTGTGCACTGCAAGCAAGTGGGGTGATTTATAGTCCATTTAAAACATGAAGTGCTTTTCTGCTTCTCCGTAATGAACCTGTGTGAATAGCTTGGTTTTAAGAGTACTGATGGATATGTCTGTTGTTTAGTTTTCTAAAGACGGACTCAAATGCTCAAGTATAGTGATGAAGTTTAAAAATATTAGTTACAATTTTCAGACATATTTTTAATGCAAAATTGTGGGAAAAAAAGCCACTAATTGTAGTTCTGGAGTAAATTAGGTCTGTGTTATTTCTACTGGCTTATCCTAGCCAGGATTTTACCTAGGGTCTACAAACTACACATACATTAGAATAGCAAATTTATTCTGAAGCAATAGTTATAGTGTGATAGTAGCTGCTTCACAGTTGTGTTATAGAAGCTCTAGAGCTTTCATCATGTATTGTACAATATCTTCCTTTTTTATCAAGATATCTTTACTCATTTATATGTTACATGTTGTATTTTCATCTCACTCTCAGAGTTTCTTCAGTTTGTTATGTGAAAGGCCTTGCAAGCTAACATAAGTATAGCCAAGATTTTAGTGTGAAAAAGGATTTGAGGTGGAGTACTCAGCTCCACACACTGAAGGGAAAAAGAAAAAAAAGGGGTTTGCAAAGGAGAATTTTATAGTTTAAAAATGAAACAGTGCCAAGGAATGACTAAGATGCAGAATAGTATGTTATTTTGGACTGCAGTATGAACATTTCATTGTGAAAAGTGATTGTTAAGAAATCAGTTGGGAATTGTGCACAGATTCCAGTAATACATGTTCATTGAGAGAAGAAATATAATAACTTACAATATTCGAGAACAGTTCAACATTTACAGATATTTCCTAAGAGGTATCATTTCTTGAATGACAAATTTTAAAAATCTAGGGCTTTGTTATTTATTAGATTTTAGAGAAATATTTAATGGAAGCTCTGTATAGAACAAAGTGAATAGCCAAAGCAGTACTTAAAGCTGGGATTTTGTGCCAGGGTACCAACATCCATGCTGCCACTATGTAATTCACTGTGCTTGAGTAAAATCTGGGAATAATCCAAAGAGTTAAACCACCAACATAGGAATCTGCAGTCTCATAATTATTTTGTAATGAAGCTAGGTTATAGAGAAGACAGGTTCTAATTTAGAGAGCCTCGTTTTAATTTAATCTTTCTTCTAAAGAGGAACTGAATTGATTTCATGTTTGCTGGGAATTTTGGGGTAGTAGTCTAACATGTAAGTGATATTCCACCCATGTTCTAATAAGCAGACTCTTGAGAGCACAATCTGATGTTTACAAAACTGCTGTTACCTCTGTCAGAAATAATAGTGTCTCAGTTAAGAAGTGATTTTTACATGTGCTTCACAAAAGATCATCATCCCACAATTTCTTTTTACTGCTCTAGTTTCCTAGAAATAATCCCATCCTCTTTCTTTCAGCAAACACACAGATTTTCATGAGAGCTTCAGTGAAATGGGTTTGCTTTAAAGGATGTGAAAGGGCAGGGAGGCTTTAAGTGAACAAGATCAACCACTGCTTCTGAACACCAGAAAACTTCTAAATGTCTGTGATGGTGACTGGGCTTCTCCTGGTGCAAGTAGTGTGTGTGTGGTTCTGTATGAGAACATTTTATCAAAAACTGCCAAAGGTGGATGTTTTATTGAGATGCCATGCAGTAAATAACAGCATTATTTCTCCACAGAGTTAACTGTGTGGATTTAAGAGTGGGTAATTGGTTTTCTTGGCTTCATAGTGCCTTTAGAGCTCTTGGCCTCGAGCCAGACCAGCCTCTTGAGATCAAAGGTAAGGAAGCCAGCAGGAACTAACTGGCCAGGCTAGCAAGGATTTCCCCTTTGTAGCCTATAGATGCAGGATCCTTGTGTGTGGTATGTGCAGTTAGGCCTGAAAATTGAACTGCTTTAATTATTCTTTTATCTTGCCATAGTGTCAGAGTTAAATCTAGTCCGTCAAGATTGTTACATTTTCTTCACACTTTGATTCAGTGCATTTTTCCCCCCAAAAGTATAGTTCTGCTGTTTCTATCATCAGGTAGATCTCAGAACCAATTCTGCTTTAAGAGGGATTAGAGTCCTAGCAATAACTTCATTGCTTTTTGCATGTGAGAAAGCACTTGCTGTTAATGTGCAGAATTCTGGAGTGCATCAAGGTCGCTCTGCCCAGGTAGTCTGTCTGCTAGCACTGGCATGCAGCGCTCTGGAAAGCAGAAAAGGAGCAGAAAAAGGAGCATTTTAAGCACTGAAGAAACAGATGCAGCTTGATTTCCACTCTCAGCTTTTTAGCACTACATGTACTTGTACAATGTCATGACTCTGGATCAGTCCAGATCCCATATTCTTGTCACAGGACATGCAAAATGGCCAGAGAAGAGCATCCTTTCTTCTATGCAAAAGGATGGAAAACCTTGCTGCAGGAAGTTGGCCCAGAAGGTTCAGAAGGCTACAGCTGGACCAAGCCAGCTGCAGGTGACAGGAGCAGTCCCCATAACTGAGCTCCCTATGCCCGTGGTGGCACCGTGGAGCCCCAGGACTGCTGTGTGGGATCACACTGCAGAGGCACAGCAGCTGGATAAATGCAAGGTGCCTCTGCAGTGCGGTGCTGGACTGAGCCACCACTCCAGCAAAGGGAAGGTGATGAAGGGACCAGAGCACCTCTCATATGAGGAGAGGCTGAGAGAGCTGGGTCTGCTCAGCCTGGAGGAAGGCTGAGGTGGGCTCTTACGAGCATGTATGAGCTCACACTGTATGAACTCTGGGCCACACTCTTCTCGGTGGTGGCCAGTGAGAGGACAAGAGGCAATGGGCACAAACTGAAACACGGGAAACTCCAGCTGAACATGAGGAAAAACTTCTTGACTGTGAAGGCCACCCATGGGCAACAGCTGCCTAGAGAGATTGTGGAGTCTCCATCCTTGGATACACAGGCACCTCAACAGGGTCCTGGACACTTTGTTCTAGGTGACTTGAGCAGGGGCATCAGATGAGACCAGTCTGTAATTCTGCGACCATGAGAGCCACTCTCACTGTGCACATCGCTCCCCTACTGTGTGGTGCAGTAGAGCAGGTGACTGTCCGAGCTTCCCACGTCTTCTGGACAGCCCAGCTGGGACCGTGCACATTTCAGTTCATTGGAAATGCAGCAGCCACGGGCAGGCAGCGCCGGTGTTGCAGGAACAATTTGTTCTCTTGAGCGTTGTATCCCTCCCTGCCCTAAATGTCTTGTTTTGGATAAGTTTTAGAGGGAGGTGAACGCTGCGTGTGCTGTAGCTGCCAGCACATGTGTAACAGCAGGCGGGATGAGAAGGGGCCTGCGGGCCCTGCTCCTGTTGGAGTTTGTGACATGCCCAGTCATGCCAAGGGGCGGCTCTGGCGCCAGCACCTGCGTCCCTGCCAGAGCCCTCACAAGCGAGGGTTTCACGCAGCACCCATGGGAACACCAAGCGCCCTCGGCAGCCTTCCATCGGGAAGCAAGGACAGCAGGGCAGATAAACACCTGGCTGCTTGGAGGTGTTATTTTTACTGCCACAGGGACTCCATGAGCTCAGCGCCTAAAAAACAGGGGCTTTTAGTATTAAAAGAGGCTCGTGGAGCAGGAGCTGCTGGCGGCCACAGTGACTCAGTGGGGCGGGCGAGCAGCGGTGGCCACAACATGGGCGGCAGCAGGGCCAGGGCCGGAGATGTGGGGCAGGGCGAGCCCATCCATACGCTCCCCTCTCCATGGGGCAGGGTGAGCTCATCCCTGCGCTCCCCTCTCCCTTCCCACCGCCCCCAGCAGGCCGCTGCCGGGAGAAACACCCTTTGGCCTGCGCCAAGCGCCCTTGTCATCACCCCTCATACGAAACAGGTCCTGATATCCCCTCCTTGTGTTTCCCACCCTCCTTAGGCCCCAGGAAACCTTTGGGTCATTACGTGTCTCTAAAATATTTTTAACAAAAGGGAGGGGGAGCTTCTCTTCCTGCCCTGTCTGGATATTGCAATGGGAGAGGCGTGTGTTGCTGCGTATCGAGGGCAGCGGTTTGTTTTCTGCTAAGTTTTAGGTTTGTTTTGCCTGGTGTCACTGTAATGGCGAGAGGCCAGGCCAGCAGGCTGCCTGAGCGCCTCTCACGCACATCGTGAAGGCCTCACCAGGCCTTTGTGTGCCTGGCTGTGGGAGCGAGCGGCACACGTGGAGCTCGGCTCAGAGGGCTGCCCCGGGAGCTGATGTGGTTCTGTGTGCTCAGCCCCCAGCGCTGGCTGGTTGCAGTGTGGGCCAGCGAGCTCTTTGTACAAGCAGTGGGGCCATCGCTTCCCGCGATGCCTCCGGGCGCAAAGCCAAGCCAGGGATCACGGCACGATGGAGAGCGATGCCAGTTCCCTGCCAGGACAGGATACAGGCACATGGAATGTGACGTGGGAAAAGATGCTTCCCTTTGGCTTGGAAGTCCCCACTTCCCTCTGAGATTTTTTACTTGGCTTCCAGGAAAAAAAACCTTTAGCTGGGGTGGTGAGAAACATACACACCACATCCTTGCTCTGATTAAGTCTTAGTTCAGTCTTAGCTCTGATGACACAGGGAACACGAGCTCTATGAAGCAAGCTGCGCTTGGCTGCATTCTGCTGCATATCGGGCTTCATGTAAGTCCAGTGTGGTTTACTCATCACACACGGCGAACAGCACATAGATCACACTTATTTGTAGGGCTCTCTGCATTGTCTGAAGAGTATAAAAAGTGTTTCAGCAGCAATAAGAATCTGCCTTGATGTGTAAAGCATTGCAATGTTGCATCTCAGCTCTTAGATGACATTTCATTTCCTTCCTTTGTAGGGTGCTTTTGGTTTCAGTGACACTGTTGTCTATTTATTCAATATACCTCCTGTTGGTGTGTTCAAAGGAAACAGGTAACTATGGCATTTTTATACTATTCAAGTGCGGTTGTAAAGAGCAAGAATAAGGCCAAGAGCTTTGTGAATGATAAGATTCTGTCACATTGCTGACATAGCAGAAAGACCTAACGCCTTGAGGGTCAGAAGCCCAGGGATTAAAAATAATTTATGCCATGGTGAGCAGCATCTAACCATCATTATAAAGAGAAAAATGTATGAAAAAAGAATGAATTCTGCTCTAGTGAAATTCCACTTTCAGAGAAATAAACATCTCTCTAAACGTGTCAAATAGTTTCTCCACATTACAAAAATAACTTTAAATGAATTATAGTGGATCTTTGCTTATAGTGAAGCATACTTGGAAATACATTTTGTCATTAATTAGCTGTGATGAAATTCCTGATAGCCTTAATGAAGATATTTCCTTGAAGAAAGTAAAAGGGAGCAGTTCCTCCACAAAGAGAAATGTATCTCTAAGCAAAATATATTTCTAAACACAGGAATTAGAGATTATCCATGCAATGCTAAATGCTTTTGTATTCTGAGGTCCAGCAATCTCTTTCCTTAGGGAGTAATCTCTGAGGCTGGATTTTGAAAATCATCTGTGCATAAGAACATTGCCATATTTAAACAGTTAATTTGGACATACATGAGCTACTGTTATAGTGTGTATAATGACAGCAACTACCTATTTCAATTAGGTGCCTGCCTAATTGTGCACACATTTGTGCTCTGTTAAGTCTCAGAAAGGAAGCTCTGGTTTCTAAGCTGCTGGAGATGGCATCACATTTAAGCTCGAACTTACTGTTTATACAATTGCAAAGAAGAAATGTCAGCTATAAGGAAGTGTAGAGAAATCCAAACAACGAGATAATTTTTTGATAGCCTATTGAATGTAACATCTGCAGTTTTTCTGTACTTGCATCTCTCTCCTTCTTCACAACATGCAATTTTTTCAGCCTGAACCACAAGTGATGGGAAAGATGTTGAGCAGAAACACAATGTAATTAATAGACGTGCTTCTCAAGCTTGACAAATTTTAAAAATGAAGTTTTAGTTATAATTTACACCTTTCCCTGCTTTTACCAAAAACATTGCACACCAAGAACTTGGAAGTTAATGCTTCACCATTAAAAATTGTAAACCAGCACATAAACCAGTGGCAACCTTCACTTAGCTAAAGCAAGCAAAATTACAGCTTTGTGCTGCTGTGTCATCCTAGCTTAGCTGCTGATGTTGAATTGTGGACCCTGCAGCACTGAATTCTGTCTGGAGAGATGACTTTCTACCTTACAGTCACTGAGGTTGCAAACCTAATGTGCCAGAATGGGAATACCAGGACTTTAAATGTCACCAGGGGTATGGATGGATTCATTAAGGGGTGTAATAGTCTCCCTAAGAGTTTCAATTTCAAAAGTGATTGGTGGCTAAATATAACATTTGTAGAGGTCAAAAATCATTTTCATTCTCATATAATTTTCAACTCTTCCAGTTAAAAGAGAAAGCTCTTTTTATTTGAAAAGGGAAGCTATAATTGCACAGATGAATGGTTAGCTGAAAAGAGTTTTTCCTTTTTTTTTCCTGATTCAACAGTATTTGTTGATACAATAATTATTCTTCTCATTTCTTTTAACACAGGCTGCATGGTGTATGAAAAGCTGGGCGAGCAGGTCTTTGGTACTCCAGGAAAAATGATTGTTTTTGGTTCTACATCTCTTCAGAATGTTGGAGGTAAAGGAGAATAGATGTATGAAAATTATAATAATAAAAAAGGCAAAACCCAGGAACATTTTAAAAGTGGGTTGATTTATAGTTACCAACTTGTCAGGTTCCTCATTCTCTTGTGTCTTAGGATCTTCAGTCTCCTTCATATGTCTCGAGCTACTATATTGCATTCGGTCTTTTTAAAATGATGTACGTTTACATGTAAACGATGTACTGAATATCAGTAGCTTGAAGTCAGTTGAAGATCTGTGTCTTACATCATCAGAGATGGACGTGAGGAAAGGCTCAGGATACTTTTTTGTACATATTCCACAAAATGTCCATTTTCTAACTTCACTTTCTTCTTTCTTCAGCTATGTTGAGCTATCTCTTCATAGTCAAAAATGAGTTGCCTTCTGCCATAAAGTTTCTAATGGGAAAAGAAGAATCATTTTGGTGAGTTTACTTCATTTTGGTGATTTGATTTTAACTTTGAGTGATTTGATTTAACTTTTGAGTAGATGCAGTTACATGTATGTTTTTAAAGCTCTTAAATTTGGAGTGTTCTTCGTGTTTATCCACAGGAAATTTTCACAGAAATATCTCAGTGGGCTAATAGAAGATAAGACAGCTTTGGATAGGAAAGAAGGTGGGAAGGAAAATGAAATTTTAACTTATCAGTAGTCACTGCCTGTGAACACCAGATTTTGCTCTAGAATAAGGATTTATAAAAACTCTTATCATAGGATCCAATCTTGTGCACTGCTAGGTAATTCTTGAACATGCTGAACATATTCAGCACCCATTGGGAACAGCATCACTTTAAGATATTAAAGATTTATCTGCATTCTTAGCATTTTACAGAATTTTTCCCCAACAAACTGACAACGGTATAAAATTCTTCAATACTAATATATGCCAATAGCAGACTGTTATACTTAGATTTCTGCCACTTGTCACTCCTTGACATTTACCAACTTCTTTAACAGAGTAGTATTTCTTTGTAGTATTAAATATCCTTTGCACTGGGTTATATCATGTGTTGTCATGCAACAGAAAAAAGAGGTAGAAATCCCATTCCCGAGGTTTTCATATGAATTTTGGCAGTGCACTGAAAATACATCCACAGACCAGTCCCTGGCGCTGCCTGGGTTCCCTTTTCCTGCTTTGTGGTGGGACGAGGTTGGAAGCCCCTCGAGGAAGCCTGTGTGAGGCCTCCGGGCTGCAGCTCCAACACATGCAGGGGGTTAGTGAACACGTTGGCGGTGCTGGGGATCTGGCCCTCTCATCCTCACAAGGCGTTTTGTTTCAAGGTGCAGTGGATATTGCTCCACCTGCAGCCCCAGTCACTGATTTCAATTACAGGATAATATTTAGTCTAGTGTCTGTGAAACGCTGCTGTATCTGAGCCAAAACTGTGATGTGTTTTACAAACTCAGTACTAAAAGACTCCAGTTCTCCACTAAGATCAGATCCATCCCCAGTCTTTCCTTCTGTTGGAGCTGCTAGTGTAGGAAGACTGAAGATAGTTCTGTTATTGTAGTAATTAAGCAGTGGTTGGTTCCATATAAGGGAAACCAGGAGTGTTTAAGGTGTATTCATGTGTTTTTCTGTTTTACGCAGGGAATGGTACGTGGATGGGCGATTTCTTGTTGTCACTGTGACATTTGGGATAATCCTCCCTTTATGTCTCCTTAAGAACTTAGGTAAGATGCCGAGGTCATTATGGACTGAAGGAAGCGAGTGGGATGTCATGCTGCTGCCAGGTGTACTGACAAGCCAAATGTGATTTAAGAGTTTGTGCTGCCCTTGCAGTCTGAGCTGCTGCCTGGCCTAGGAAATAGATACAATTCGAGTATCTTGGAAGAAGTAGGCCTGAATTGTCACAGTGGATGAGTTCCATATAAACGAGCTTCATCCATATGATTGTGGAAATTGATTGCAAAATTTGTACTTAAAAGGGTTGTTATTTCATATTAAGTATAATTAGCTATATGAAAACTGTAAGAATATGTTTAAATACTGGGGGAATGCAAAACCTGATTATTTTTCTATAAATGAAAATAAAAATTTTCAGTGGTCAGGTGGATTGGAGGTACTAGACTTGTACAGAGTGTCCCATGTTGAGTCCCCAGAGATGCTGATAAGCTCACAGTGTGTTTTTGCAATCATATAACATGTTTTGGCAGTGAACTCACGTTGCAATCTTTCATTTGCAAAACTAACCCTGGTGACTGCTCTGCATAGCAGGGAATCCAGTTCACGTTCCAGTGGCAGTTTCCCATTTTCTAACTTGTTTCAATGATCACAGCTTCTTTCAAAAGTAAAGTTAGTCCAGCTGCCCAAGGATGACCCTTCGAAAGGTTAGATACGTAAGTCAAACTGATCAGAACAAAGCTGATGTGTTTGAAAGCCAAGAGTCTTGTGAAGTGAAAAGCGAGCAGCTTTTGTGCTACTCAGACGCTTAGGATACCTGTTAAATAAGTTTAAATTTTTCATGAACTAATAAAGAGAAGACGGAAAAACAGATATGCATAGGAAAATATTTACGGATTAGGTTTCTTTTGAATTTCTTTCAGGGTATCTTGGCTATACCAGTGGATTTTCATTAAGCTGCATGGTATTTTTCCTCATAGTGGTAAGTTCAGCTTGCTTTGTTGGCTGGATTAAAGATGCTTCATAGAACAGGCAAAATTTCTCAGGTATTTGAATTTATTTTTCTGTTGTTACTTACAGCAATTAGCTCTTTTCTGCTCTTCTTCTAGGTTATATACAAGAAGTTCCAAATTTCCTGTTACGATTTGGTACTAAATACAACAGCTCTCACACTATCAAATAGCTCAGAGCATTCGCATATGTGTAAGCCAAAGTATGTTACCTTTAATTCCAAGGTATGTTTCTTTTTATTATATTTATTTTAATACACATAATATATGCACTCACACTCCATGTTTTTTTGATCATTCAAAACTACCACATAGGGCCTGATTCTGTCTTCCTTACACATGTGTCCTGAAAGCGAATGCACCAGAAGTCCCTTTCCCCATTTTTATGCAAAATGCTATGCTGGATTTAATTCCTTGCAGCCTTACTCTGCCTCTCTGTTCCCCAGGAAGCTGAGATTAAGTGAGCTGCCGTGGCGGTGGATGTGCTAAGGTTGCGAGCCTGAGCTGCCACCGGACAACAAACACTTTCCTTGGGAGAGTTTCCTTTCTGCTTCTTCTAACTCTGTATGCTACAACTGAGCCTTTAGACTGCAGCTAGGCAGAAATTGTAAGCCTTTTTTTTCCCATCTGAAGCCCAGAAGGAATCCCTCTGTTCTTGTGCACACAAACTTCTTTTTGACACAGTGCGTGTTTCTGTAGCCATGTGGTGAGCTGGAAAAGGAAAAAGAGGCAGTTGAAAGCTAGTCCAGCAAAAATGTGGTTGCTTTTCAGCTGGATGCTTCCCTGGATCATAGTACAGCTGCAGAAAAGGCTGTGCCTTTACGGGGGAGAAGGCACGGGAGCCCAAGTGGGATTGCTTCTTGTGGCCATGCTGGCTTGAAGCGTTCATTAAGCTGTGTCCATACCTCGTCCTCGGCGCCTTGTGTTCTCAGGAAATGTACCAGAATAGCATGTGTGTGCAGAAATCTTATTTTGGTACCTGTATTCAGTTCAAGAGGCTGAAAATAATGAGCACATCTTTTTTTTCTCTTAAAGTAGAGGGGAGCTGCCAGCCCAGAGATCAGAATTAGCCAAGTTGGTGTGTGCAGAGTACTAGCTTAGGTGTAGCTGTGTTTTACACAGCTAGCCTTGAAGGGCAGTTTTGTTCTCCTGCAGCTAATATTAGTGTTTACTTAAGAGTCAATAGATGCACTCCAGCAGGCTCAGCCCCTCCACATGGGGCATGCTGGACCTGAGCTCTGGAGATGGCCCCGAGCTCTGGAGATGGCCCTGAGCTCTGAAGATAGACCTGAGCTCTGGGGATGGCCCCTTGGAGCAGCTGTCTGCAGGCCGTGGTGGCAGCTCTGGTGTGTGCCAGTGCCCCTGATGAAGGAGAGACGGCTGCACAGGTCTGGGTGAGGAAGGGCCACTGTAGAGCAGCCAGGCTGCTTTCTGGCTTCCTGTAAGGCAATGCCAGAGCTGCTGCTGCAGAGGAGGGATCCCTGTGAGTGAAGCAAGGGAATCTCAGGGGGTTCGGGAAAGCCGCACGCAGGGATTGACTCATTTTATCCCCACAAAAGGGCCCATTTTCCATGTGCTCTCAGCTCCTACCAGTTTCTTGGGAAGAATGGAAGTGTTTGTGTGCTGAGGTCACTTGGCTGGTGCTCACAGCTGGAACCCTCTGGATTTTTGGTTGAGCCGTGGGTGAGGTTCCCTCCGAGGCCTCTGCGCCCAGCAGTGACCTAACGGTCTCTCTCTCTCCCCAAGGACTGCGCACGCTCCCGCCACAGTCCTCCTAGCCCTTTTGTTGGCCTGGGAAGTGATGGGGCTGAGTGTGGTACCTTGAATTATCCAATTGGTTGTAAGTTCTGCGTTCCTCTTCTCTTTCCTTTCAGTCTGGATATGGGCTTCGCCTTCAGGACTTCAGCGCTAGCACCGCTGTGCAAGCCCGGTTCAAGCCAAGCAGAGTAGCGTAGTGGTGACCCCTTTGGCTGCTGACCCTGCAGCAGCAGCCAAGGCACGGCCTGGGCAGGGAAACCCACTGCAGGCAGCAGAGCCAGTAGCCACCTGGCTAGAAGTCACCTCCAGAAGTCAGAAAGGTGTTCTTGCATGAGCAGGGGCAAGATTTTGTCCTTCCCTTTAAAGAGCACTGTTCCCCGTGCTCTGTTAAATACCTGCCAACCGGCAGGTCTGCTGCTCTCCCTGAACAGGGCTCTCAAAGTCCAGTTGAAGAGTCCAGAAAGTTGGGAGCTGAGGTAGTTGGAAAACACTGATCATTTCTTTATGCTGCTGGAGAAACAGGTCTTCTTCTTAACTCCTCTCCCGATGCTCTCTTTGAACAGACCGTGTATGCTTTGCCCACCATTGCTTTTGCATTCGTGTGCCACCCGTCTGTCCTTCCAATCTACAGCGAACTTAAAGAGTAAGCTTTTCTCTTTTTTTTTCCAGTTAATTGTTTTGAACTGTTTTCTATGGAAAATTTTAGTGCAGAGGTGCTCTGAGTCATTCCTGCCATTCAGAGGAGATGTGCTTTAATAAGAGCAGACAAGCCAAGAAGCATGGCTGTCAGCTAGGAAATCTGTATTCCCAGATGTGCCATTGGGGTGGTTGAGAATAATGCAACATTTGGGGAATTTTCTCTGGAAGTACACAGCAGTTTGGGAGAGCCAAGTGGTACAGATCATTATTTCGTATAGGAGAGGCGCAGATCTCAGCTACTGGCATCTGCTCCAGTGTAACTGAAAATCTGGGGCAGTACTGGAAAAATAATTCCCAGCCTTGCCTGTACTAAATCATCTTTACCAGGATGACTGTGTGGGTGAAACCTATAGGAGCCATGACATGATCCATACCACCAAAGTGCTGCTTCAGTCAGCCTAACTGTATCTTAGGCCGGGCCTTGGGCCAGGCTGATCAGCGCTGCGACATTTTCAGGCTTCCAATAAAAACAGCTAGGAAAAAAAGAAAAGTCTGACCAGTTCTTGCTCTGTGAAGAGGGCGTTCCAGGGCTGTTGGGGATGGGCTGCAGGGCTGCGGGAGGAGAGGACGGCTCAAGGCGCCTGTCACAAGCTGCACGGCTCCCTCGGGTGCCCCCCGGGGCAGGAGATTTCGGTCTCGGGCGCTGCCAGTGGCTTCTCCGGTGTCTAATTAGGACACTGCTGTGTGCATTTAAAAGGCTAACTTTAAGTATGATAATATTAATATTTCAGAAAAAAAATCTAAAAAAGAAGTGTTTGTACTTGACCCATTTTCTATAGTGTGCAGTGGTCTGTGGACCTCCATTATTTTCTACTCACAGGAATGCAAATGTTTTTCTACAAACATTCACAGTATTTTCTTTCCTGTGTGTACTTTTACTCTTCCTTTATTTTGGCCCTTTAATTTAATTACTGAAGTGTTTACAGGCTGCCCTGTCCACTCTGCTTCACCCTTCACTCAATTTAAAAGGTTGTGGCTGAGGAGGCAGCCACAGGATGGTCACAGTGCTCAAGCCCAGAGCAAGGTCCATTTCAGCAGTCCTTGTGCAGCTGTCAAAGAACTTCTTGTTTTAAATGAAAATATATTCATGAGTCTCTCCAGAATTAATCAGTATGGTTTTGCAAAGACTTAATACATTTTTAAACAGTTAGCTAAATACAGTCCAACCATTTTTATGTTTTTTTTTCTTTCTTTCTCCAGCCGTTCACAGAAAAAAATGCAGTTGGTTTCAAATATCTCATTTTTTGCCATGTTTGTGATGTACTTTATGACTGCCATATTTGGCTATTTGACTTTCTATGGTAAGTAAACAGTTTTGCTGATCAAAGTAGAAAGGGAATATACATTAAATGTTCAATTATATTGAAATACTTTTTCAAATAATTTTCCTTAGCATTTTCAAATGAAGCTACAAATCCTTTTCTCTCTTCCCTCTACAGATGAAAGGTGCAAATAAAACTATTTTTTTTTTACAAAAAGCATGTCCACAATGTGAGGAAGGGATTTGTTTAAAGGGACTGGGGATTAGCTGGGTCTTGGTAAATTTTCTGTTCCGGGGCTATTACCTGAATTTTGTGCACATTGGTCATAACTTACATGAAACTGCTTCTGCTTATCAGTATAAAATGACACTGATTTGAGAATAAGTTCTCAGAAATGGGTGTGAAATCAGCCATCATGGCTCTTTGGATTTCTTATTGACACTGCTCACTTAAAAAAGCGAACACATTATATTGTAGCCCCGTCAAGTCAAGTGGGATAAAATGCAACTCCTGCCCAGGAAGATACATCCATTCCCCAGGATAGTGGAAATCTCAGAATGTGGTGTGATTGTTCATAGCAGACCATTCAGGGCACAGAAGGCAGATTACAAAATTGATCTTATTTGATCTTATTTGATCTCGGATTTTGCCTCAGAGTCACCCGAAAGCCTTCAGCCTTGCTCACTGTATGCAGAGCAGTTCTTTAGTTACAGTCTGCTCATTCATTGCACCATTCATTGACAACCACGTGTTGCGAAAGAGAATAAACACAGACAAAATTTAACATTTTTTCAAAGGTGTACCTGTCTCATAATTTGTTTTCTCAAGATGTCATTCTGATTATTAGGCCTTGCATCTGCATGTATGAAAATAATTTGAGATCATCTGCTAGAATTCTCCCAGTAAAACTGCTGGAAGTGAGACTGTGTAAACTGCAAGTGGCAACAGCAACATCTGTTCTTATCCAGCACCTGGGCTGCTGCTCGCTCATACATCTTCACAGAAACTCATTGAATGTATTGGAATGGAAGGCCCAATTAGCAGCCCTAGGAAGCAAGTGGGTGCCACTCAGTGTGACCCCCTTCCCGTTGAGGAGGAGGAGGAGATCCTGCCACGATTGCCCCCAGGATGTGGGAGGTGGCTCCATAAGCTCCCCATGGAGCTCACACGGAGCCGGGCACGGCCGCTTCCTGCCTCTGCCAAGGGGGACAGTGGAGTCACTGCCCACTCCTGGGTCCCTCTCCCGGGTGGGATATTCGTACTCCTGAGAGCATGTGGAAGATCTAGACGCCTTCCCCGGTTAGGCCTGTGTGAACCTTGCAGCTGCGCAACCAGAGCTCTGAGAGACAAGGAAAATAAAATGAAATTAAATTCCTCCACTTTTATCTTTCTTACCCTTGAGGCTGGCAAGAGCCCTGCTTTCATATACACAGTTGCACTTTCCTAGCCCTTACCTGGATAAGAACAGCATTTTTGTCCATTCCTTTTCTCACACCAGGGCTGCCTGTCTGCTTGTGAGGTTCTCAAGAGTGTTGCCGTTGTAGCTATATTTACATTTCAGATTTACAGAAGACAGGGGGTGCTTTTCCCCTAAAAGGCCGCTGTGGTTGGGCCCTGTGGTTCGTCTCGCTGACAGCAGAACAGCACTCAGCCCTCAGCTCTGCCTTTCACTTCCTACCTGTCCGCAGCCCTGGAGGCCGGGCCGCACGCTCGGCCTGCAGACCCAGCTCCGCGTCTGCAGGGAGGTGGGAGGCATTTCCCGCTCCTGCCGGGAACCGAGCACTGCTCCCTCGTGATCCCTCCCTGGGAGCATTTCCTGTGGGGAATGCAGGCATTTCACTGCAGAGCAGTTCTCTCTTTCCTCGGGAGCACACAAGATTTTACCACGTGTCTGGGATTTAAAATTGCATATGCCCCCCGAGCTCCCTTCCAGGACTTTGGTTTCAGAGCTGTTAGGTTTTACTGTCAGCTTTCCAAAGTCAGCAGACAAAAGCAGAGCCCGAGCCTTTCTGGAAAGCGGCAGAAGAGCTGCCGTTGTGGCGAGCTGCACAGCAGCCTCTCCACGCCGGTATCTCTCAGTCTTTCAAGACTCGAAGCGGACGCGTGGGCCTCAGCAGCCCCTTCTTCCTGTCGGTTCCTGCACTAAGATCAACATAGCACCTATCGTTGCCGCTTAAAGGACACATTTTTTTTCAGGAGGCCCTGTTAAAACAGTGCCCGTGACCTCCACGAGGTGCCTTTTGGAGCCCCTTTGTGTGGGCTTCAGCCTAGGGGGCGTGTGGGGCAGCTGGGCAGTGTGGGGCCGAGCTGAGATGGCCGCTGGGCAGGGATGGCGGCCCCCAGAGGGGCATCCCCCAAGGAGCTGCAGAAGGGCCTGAGCGCTCATGTCAACGTGTCCTGCTGAGAGCTGACCTACGACACGCCGTTCTTTTTTAAGAACAGAGGCCCTGCTTCTTGCTGGAAGTTTATTTAAGTTAGCTCAGCCTTCTTGTCATTTGTATGAAACTCAGCCACATGGCAGCAGGGCGTGTGGTTATTTTTATATCATTTGAAACTTTTTTTTTTGGTTAAAAAAGCCCACTTTAGAACCCAATTAGAAAACCCCCAGTTGGAAATGGCCTCTTTTTACTTATTTTTATGTATTTAAGCAAATTTTGATGTATGTCTCTCTGTTGTCTTTTGTGTGGTGAAAATTACCTTAAACTTAGACATATGCTTTCTTGAATCAGGCCTCCAAAGGCTTAAAGGCTTAATGGGATGATTAGGATTTGGTTCAAAATGCTGCTTTAAACTCCAGAATATTTCGTTCCATACTCCTTTTGCCCTCAGATAAATGACTTGTTGTTCAAGAAGGCCATTGTTAGGCAGTGGTTTCTGTGAGTTAATTGCCTGTTTGCCAGAACCCTCACCCTCCTGTCTTCCCCATAGACGATGTGCAGTCCGATCTGCTTCACAAGTACCAGAGCAAAGATGACATCCTTATCCTGACAGTGCGTTTAGCTGTGATCGTTGCAGTGATACTCACAGTGCCAGTGCTGTTTTTCACTGTAAGTAGTACTCTACATGCTTTGGAAATAGCTAATGTCTGTACACAGTGTATTTTTCTCAAAACACAGTTGAGAAGTTTCTGAATCAGTGATGTTGCAGCTACAGAAGGAATTAGAGCTTGTATCAGTCTTTTCCCACACCACACTCCCACCAACTTCTGGAAAAGTTCTGTCTGCCGGAAATCAATCAATCACTTTTGGTCTTAAATCTGTTTCAAATTTAATCCACAGGGGACCCCTCTTATTTCACATGATTTTACTAGGAGCAGGCTCAGAGATGAAGTTAATTTTTAAGTGCAGAAGAACCACAAAGGGCATAGTAAAGAGAAATATTCTACTTCAGAGCCATGCACATACAGTTTCAAAATATCAAACTAATTGCAAGGATTATTTCAAGGGGCATTACACAAAAGACCCCAGAATTTCTTTTGACCCTGTGAGGGCCTCATTGTCACATAAAGCTGAATGAGAAAAAAGACCTGAGAAGCATTGAATTGACTTTTAGACTATTCCTGACATAGATTTCTCTCTCTTCCTGCAGGTGCGTTCATCACTATTTGAGCTTGCTAGAAAAACAAAATTCGACCTCTGCCGTCATGTTTTGGTTACTTTCGTTCTTTTGGTTATCATCAACCTGTTAGTCATTTTCATCCCAACCATGAAAGATATTTTTGGAGTTGTAGGTATGGTATCCCAATTAAAGAAGATGTTGCTAATTAGCAGCACAAAAATTAGCTGTTGCTGACAGCTAGCAAAACTCATTTATTTCAATTTTGCAGGAGTTACCTCGGCCAATATGCTGATTTTCATTCTTCCTTCATCATTATATTTAAAAATTACACAACAGGATGGAGCAAAATTGACTCAGAGGATTTGGGTAGGTGTTTATTCCTAATCAGAGTGATTCTATTTTGTCATTCCTTAAAATGTACTAGCATTGAAAGCAGCTCTGATTGGTATCTGAACATGCTTGTGAACTTCTTTTTGTTGCCTTCTCTGATTTCGGGCAGTTGTCTTCCTTGCTTGCCCTTTTTCTTCGCTCCCTTGTGAGTCTCCCAGAGCTGGGTGCCAGCAAGGACGCCCTGTGCTCCCTGGGTTGTCCTCTGCTGAGATGCTGCAGGCAGCAGAAGCTGGAGGTCGGGTGCTTGTCCAGCGCCGCCTGGCAGCTCTTCCGGGAGCCCTCTGTTTCGGATGTGGAGTCCAAGGAGAAACCCTTCTGTTTGCAGCGTTTCTTGCTCTCTTTTATGGGAGCAGAGTCAAGTGTTGGGGACTTGCATCAGAGAAAGCAGCTCAAACGTTAGCCCTTGCACATGCCCAGCCTGGGAGACAGAGCCTTAAAAGATTTTGTGTGAGGCCAAGAAAAAGCTCCTACTGAAAGGACAAACAGATTTGTATATTCCCACTCCAAAGTGTAGCAAATACTGTGTTGCATGGGAGAGAGCTTTTGGCCATTCTCCATTTTGAGACGATCTATTATAAATTCCATAGAGCGTCCATGGATTGCAAATTCCATACAGCTTCTGTGGACGTCTGGGTGCACAGCGGTCAGTGCTTTCTGCTCTGAACAGCAGGGCAGAAGCCCATGTTTCTCTTTGGGCTCCATCCACAGACTGCAGGATGAAAAAGCTGGACTTTAATAGGCACATTCCCAGTGGGAAAAGCCACTTGCACGTGGCTTGGAAAGGGGCAGGGCTAATAGCTTCTAAAACTGGACTCACTTAATCCTCTTTAATGACGATTTAAGAAGTGAATTGAAAAAAAAAACGGTTTGGGTGTTAAGCAAGTAATTACTAATGATACTAATATGGTCGATTATCTATGGGAGTAGAAAAAATGATTTTGGTGTAAAGCAAGTAATTATTAATGATACTAATGTGCTCAGTTATCTATGAGTCTTAGCTTTATCAAAGTGCTATTCAATTTTCATGGATAATTTTGATGCATCATCTTGTGGATCTCTGAGAAGAAAAAATATCACATGTCAATGAATTGTCTTTCTTTTCATTCATTAATTTTCCTTCCTTTTCATTCCAGGCTTCTCTTTTCTTGGCGCTGGGGATAATGTTTTCCCTCGTGAGCATTCCTTTGGTCATCTATGACTGGGTACAATCAGGAGGCAGCACCCAAGACCCCTAGAGCCAACCTCAGTGTGAAACGGAGACATCCCTGTTTGCTACACACCAAAATCGCCGCCATCCGTTCTGTTATCTAGTCCATCTTTTGTGAGTTTACTCAAATCAAATCCAAATAATGTTTTTCCAGTACTGAAAATACTGTTATGTCTCTTGCAGAAAGCAGACCCATTTTTCCAAGTGACACATCACTGTCCCATGATACTGAGTTTCCAGATCCACGTTAAGTCTGTGTTAATCGTCCGTGAGACTGTATAGAGAGTGCTGCTCATAATAACTCATCATAAATTTGTTTTTCCTCTTCCACTCATGAATTGTTCCGTTAGTCCTTAAAACATACGCTGTGCTCTTTTAGAGCAAGTAGTGTTTGTCATTACCAATCCAAACTGGAGTAACTGTCCCAAGTGTTGTCGCTTCACGTCCTTCCATTTGCCTTTTAACCAAAATTCTACTCTTGAATTGTATGCATTGGGTTTGCTTGTTTGTTTGTTTGTTTTGTTACTGTTTGGGACCCCATTTGCCTCACAGAGTAGGTGTAGCGTTCTGGGTATGAATATGAAAAGCACCAACAGTGTAAATTGGCCGTGCTTAAACGTGGGTCCTGAGGGCTTCTCCTGAGAACATTGCAGTGGAGGAGCCGGCCACGTGTTGGCTGTTGGGCCACGTTGGGAAGGGACCTGTGTGTGTGAGTGAATGTGTGCAGTGTGTTTGTGTGTGTGTGTCTATGGAGGGCTGCAAGGAGCAGGAGAGCCAAGATCATCACCAGCCACCACTTCCCCGGGGCCTTTCCCTTTGAAACTGCCCAGACTTGGCACAAAGCCGAGAGGACTCGGAGCAAGGCCCGGCAGGTGCTCCGAGATTTCCATAGGAATCTGCATCTTCCTCAGCATTAAATGGTTTGTTAGTGGCCCACTCTTTTCAGGTAAAAAAAAAAGGGCAATCTCCTTATTTTTTTTCAAAGCCTACAGATTTAGTCATACTTGATGCCTTTTGCATTCTGGTGTTCATTTGTACACTCGCAACCAAGGCTGACCTTGTAACAACCAGCTCCTCTCCTGTATGTCCTATTCTCCTCCCATATGTCCTATTCTCCTCCCAAGTCAGCAGGATTTTTTGACAGCAGCAGGAGCAGGATTTGACTCATCCTGCCAAACTGCTGGATTTCTAATGGGAAATGAAATCTTTAACACTTCTTTAAACAAGTGTAAACACTTTTTATGTTTAAGATGTTCCATTTACATTTCTCATCCCTTAATTCTTCGCAACAGAAAGACATTACATTACTAGTAGCAGAAACACTGTAACTTGCATCTGTTGTCCACACAGTAAGCATCTGCCTAATGCCTTATAGCCGGTGTAAAGAACTACTTACAGAGATTCAAACGCTAAGCAGCTGATTGCTAACCATCTTAAGCAGACATTAGTGCACTGCCAGCTGCCCGAGTGTGTTTACTCAGCATCATTTGCTGTGTGAGTTAAAAAAGCATCTGAGTTTTGCTCCCAGAGGCTGAACCAGGCTCCCATTGAAAGAACTGGTGGCTCTCCAGAGCCCTGGTTCACACTCTGGGGCTAAGTGATGCCCTGTCCGTGTTCAAGACGTATCTGTCCGTGTGCAGTGACTCTCTTGTAGCTCCACAAGGAGACTGTCATTAGCCGTGCTGTCCATGGGTAGGATATGTCATTGCAGCTTGTTCTTCTTAAGGCTTGAGATGGAGAATTCAAGCTCTTGGGATTTCTGTGAGATATTGAATTGCCTCAGTTTCCACTGCATTATCCTCCGTTTCTTGAAATCAGCGAGAGTTGAGAGCACAGGCACCTCAGGACCTTTAAAGCTGATCTCTAGGAGTAAGGCCCAGAGAGGTTAGTGTGAAGTCTCAGTTGGAGTTTAGTTAGAAAAGGTTAGTTAGAAAGTCCACACTGCAAAGAAACAAAGCAATTAACCAATTAGCCTTAGGCTTCTAGATCTGCTTCTCAGGCGGGATGCTCTTTGCTCCTGTCAATACTCTGTGATCCAGAAATAAGAGCCGTCTGATCCAGATAAGAGCCTAAAACCTTCATATACACATAGTGGCAGCGCTGAATCCAGCACAAAAGCCTCGAGCTTTTTTGATTCTTGGTGCCGGGAGGGAGCCACCTTCATGAATAATAACCTAGCGAGGCAGGAGTCCTCCTGGGGATGAGAGAGAGTCTTGGTGTCCCCTCAGCCTGCAGAGAACCAGCTCCCCTCTCAGCAACATGCCATATAAATTAGACAGCTGGACAGGACACTAAAAAAGGCTTCAGTCCTACCTTGCACGGTTACTGGCTTTAGGAGGAGGAAGGAGTTAAAAAGGACCCTTATCTATAAGGAAGACCAAAACTAGAAGTCTCTTTCCTGTTTACAAAGTGACCTTTTGGACTACAAAGTCAGATTCTCTCTAGTCTTTTCTCCTTGTGATCCCTTAAACTTCCCTTTCTTGCTGCCCAGGGTCCCAGCAAGGTCACAGTCATGGCGTCCTACCCACACGGTGTCCTCAGACTGTCACTTAAAATGCTGAGCACGGGCTCACACGGGCGCCAGGGGGACCCACAGCAGCCATG
>JAUBOD010000314.1:4996907-5014759 GCA_032353885.1 Nothura maculosa | reverse complement strand
GCTCCCCTCTCAGCAACATGCCATATAAATTAGACAGCTGGACAGGACACTAAAAAAGGCTTCAGTCCTACCTTGCATGGTTACTGGCTTTAGGAGGAGGAAGGAGTTAAAAAGGACCCTTATCTATAAGGAAGATCAAAACTAGAAGTCTCTTTCCTGTTTACAAAGTGACCTTTTGGACTACAAAGTCAGGTTCTCTCTAGTCTTTTCTCCTTGTGATCCCTTAAACTTCCCTTTCTTGCTGCCCGGGGTCCCAGCAAGGTCACAGCCATGGCATCCTACCTGCACGGTGTCCTCAGACTGTCACTTAAAATGCTGAGCACGGGCTCACACGGGCGCCAGGGGGACCCACAGCAGCCATGGGGCCCTTCACCACAGGCACAAGTTAGGGAGTAGCCTGGGGGAGCGGGCAATGGTCACACTCCAGAGGGAAGCCCCCCGGGCTGCAAGGTTGTGGCTCCCCTTTCGTGAGCACCCACTGTCAGCAACAGCAGCATCTAACTGAGCAAGCTGAGTCAGCTTGCGGAGGTCACATTTTAAGTTTTGAGGTGCCTTTCTGGGTCTCATCACACACACAAAGACTGCTGTACAGGTTATCCTCAAGATGCTCCAGGGCTCTCCTACTTTTCCTCCCTCTTTGTTTTTCTTCTGCTCTTAATTTATGAGCATTGCAACTCGTGCACCGGGGAGTTGTGAGGAGAGAGATCCTAGGAGCAACTTTCAAATGCCCAAAGAGGAGCCACAGCTCTGATGTGCTGCACAGGGTCCCAGCAAGGTCGCACGTGTGACATCCCTCCCCACCTTCTCTCCCCACTCTCAAAACAAACAAACAATCAAACAAACAAAAAAGCCGTATTCTCTAGTCTGGTGTTTCAAATACTGAGGTTTTGGCCTTGAGTTTCGGCTTGAAGGGCTGTTGAGTGATTGGTTGCTCCTTGCATCTTTCTACATCTCCCCCATCACTATCCGTCTGCCTTCCCCGTTTTCCCAGTTTACTTCTATACTGGAGTCTTCCTGAATTAATAGGGAGAAGAATGAGCTGAGTGTGTGCACAGAGTGATATTACCCGAGGTACTGGACCATCAAAGCATATTCTAGATACTGAAAATTAGACAACCAAAATATTGAGTCTTGAAATAGGCTTTGTTGTTTATGGGTCTCTGAAAAAGAAGGAAATTGCTTAGACTGATTTACTGACATCATATTTATAGATATTTATGGAAAGGAATCATGTGTTTATTGACGTCTGTGGTAATGAACGTGAAATAACGTGCTTTTTGTTTTCTCATCAGGTTTATACATTCTTAACAGAATGCAATAGACCCTGCTGTAACTGTCAACATCAGTGATGGATGACAATATTTGTATGAGGTTATCTGTAAAATGTACTGCTGTTATTCAGTTCATTTGGAATAGTGAACTTGTAGCCAACGATGTCCCACATTTTAGCTAGGAGTTTAAGAGCACAGTGAAATGCTGTAGGAGTTTCTCTCTTGTAAAATTAATAGGATCCAGAGTCCTGTATCTACTTAGTAGGTGCTAGCCTGCTTTCTTTTCATAGAGAGTTGATCACTGTTGTGAGCACTGCAAGTATCATAGACTGGATGCAAAACCACTCCAAATAGCTGCCCCAAAATGCTTCAAAGCTGCTGTATAATCGCCACAACGGAGTGGCGGTGGGCAGGAAGGTCTGTAGAAGCAGGGGCTCCTAGTAAGAGTGTAGGGGTTAATCCCATGCTTACAAGCTGGCCTTGCTACCTATCCTAGCCCACATCACATTGCAAAGAAAATGCTTACGAGCTCAAGGCACTCTTGTGGTTGCAGCATACAGCTGCCCTTCCCTGGATTTCCCAGTGGTAAATATGCCTAATAAAGCAAATACAATAAATTATGTTATTTGGGAATGATTTTGAGGGAGCAGTGCCCTGGCTGGGTGATTCTGGCTTCAGAGGGCCGATGCCGAGGCCGTGGGGCATGAGGGGTGCCCAGGAGGGGCCACTGTCATCCCGTGAGCTCGAGGATCCCCCCGTGCTCCCCAGGGAGCTGCTGAGCTCCCTGCAAACCCACAGCTTGGGCTCCTCTCGGGGAGGCCAAGCCTGGGAACGCAGGCTGGATAACGTATGGAGATACTATGGGGTTTGTCTGTCCGGCTGCCTTACAGTACATCAGCACCATAGCTACTGCTGCTCTTGTGCATCAATAATAACTAGCAGTAATAACCAACGGTATCTCTAGCTCATCTTTGAACCAATATGTTTCTTTGCTTGAACCTTACATTAAGGCTAAAGAGCATCTTGGTCAAAGCAGACCTCTTTGCGTGTGGTCGTGTCCCACCTCCAGTCCTACCTTCCCACCCCGGTGCCTTTAGGAGAAAGGCCCAGCAGAATGTATTCAGTTCCAGCAGCAATTCCAAAAAAAATGGCTTTATCACCTGGCGCCACGGTGCTCTCGGGAGCAGTTCCCCAGAGCACTTGGCATCAGGAAAATCTTTATTTCCTATAACCTACACAAAGAATGTTTTATTTGTATCTAATGTAAGGATTTCTGTAACAAACTGTGAAAAAGAGAATGAATTAATAAAAAAGTACAGGGCTGGAAAGGTCTAGAGTTCACAAATTGTACACATACTTATGTTTCTGAAGACAAATCTATGCAGTTGTGTTGTATGGTAGGAAATTTCATTTTTATGTATATATATATATTGTAAATAAATAGGATGCTGTATATTTTTGCAGTTCTTTATCCCCTATGATATAGAAGTGTTGAAATAGTCTGCATATTAAGAATAATTTTAATAGAAATACAAATACTTTAGCTTCTGACGTAGCAAAATGTATATCCTTTCCTTTCTCCCAGGAGTCCACAAGTTAAATTCGAAACTTGAAATTATGATTACATTGCTAAGTGTAACAAATGCGAGGAAAATAAAAGGTCCAGTGAAATTGCTAGGATTAATTCCCGTGTCTCCCTGTTTTCTCCCCAGCAGATTATCCAGCCTTGCTGCTGGCTGAGGTCCGTCCCTGTGCGAAGGGCCTGGTCAGCACATGGCCCCCCTGCCCTCCTCGTGGGGCTGCCGTGGGGCGAACGTGCCAGGGCTCCCCACTGCAGGCAGCAGGCACGGATAGGAGCCAGAGCAGGGCTCGTGCGTTGCCATTTCAGCCACAAGGCATGGCTGCAGTTCCGGAAAAGAGAGGTAACTCCCAGCCAGGGGTGGGCAGTGGTCGGAGGAGCTCGTGCTGTTTGCAGGCAGCCCCCGGCACGCCGCTATCCCGGGGCCAAAACGGCAGCCAAAGCAAATGCCCCAGCCAGTGCCAAGGTCTCCTTGTGCCGAGGCTATGGGGACACCAGGGTTTTGGTCCAGGGATACCTGCGTGTCCAGGGAGCAGAGGTGAGGAAAGGGGGATGCTTGCGGGTGTCCTGAGAGTGCCTCCGCGAGGGCCCATAGGGTTTCTCACTCGTAAGACACAGGAGTGTGATTTAGAACTGGTAGAAAGCAGAGGTTGAGCAACGCATCTAAAAATAAATGTATTTTTTCCATGTTTACTTCATAGTCTTGGATGAAAGTGAAACTTGAAGTGACGTCTGTTTTCACCATGAGCACAAAACTGAGGGAAAACTTATACGCAGTCACTTTTAGAGAGCTTTTCAAATACAAATGTACATTTTGTTTGCAGTGTTATAGCCAACAAAATAGAAACTGTAAAGGTATTTTTCCACAAGACTTGAACTTTAACTCGTTTATATAAACCTGTTTTTAAGAGTCCTGAGGTATGTTAAGGCTCATCCAGATCCAGTATAAACAATACTGTTTGAATGATGTACACTCGATATGAGCTCATCTCTAGTAGATTGTTCAAGTGAGTCATTGTAATATTTTGCTCCTGCTAACATCACTGTACTTTGTGCTGTTCATATTCAAATAAACGATGCCAGTTTCCTTTTTGGTGTGTAAATAAAAAAATGTATTAAATTCTATAATCTCTCTGTTACCTCTATAGTTTTTAAACATTAAAATTGTGATCTAAAGTAATGTCAGGGTCACGTTGTTTTCTTTCAAAGGATGAACATTTAGATATTTGTTATAACCTCTTACATAGGATGTGCTCCCAGCTCTTGGCCCTTCCCCTGCGAGTAGCCTCCCTGAACAGAGGACATGCAGTTCTGCACAGCTCCGCCATACAGAGAGAGAAGTACCAGGGCAAAGTGACGGAGCATTTCCATAAATTTTCCGAAATGGTATTAAAGGGACCTGAAGTCAGGGGTGTAGAGTCAGCTCCTGTTGGGGTGGCTACGGATGGTACTGTTGCCCAAGCCCGGTGCTCTGTCCTGCCTGTTTCATGAAGACTGTCCAAGTGTTTCCCCGTCTGCTTCAGGACAAAGCCGGATGGATACAGAGCTACTGTATGTGTGTTTGAGCTCCGGTGCCAAACTAGTGCCTGGAGTGGATAACCCCCTGATGTCCTTTCTTGGCTGCTGACGCAGAATCCTGTAGCAGGGGGATGAGGAGATATCTGAGGACAGTAATGCCTTAAGCATTCCCAGTTACATCTGCCAAAGGGCCTCTGTCAAAGCCTGAGGGGCTCTGGAAAATGTTAACTTTTTGCCTTTGAGTCCTATTTTTAATAATGCTCAGGTTTTAGTGTCCACTTACAAAAGGAGCTCTTGGCTAGAGTCCCTGGTCGTAAGATAGGAGAGCCATAAATGGCTCCCTTGCCTGAACAGGAAGAGATTAGGCAGTATCTCTGCGGCATCACTCCCCAGGTCCCCTCTGCAGGAAAGGCAATGGGATAAGTCAAGTATCAGAGGATTTGGGGCAAGCCTTTCCCTAGTCCCTGAACGCAGGGACCCATCTCAAAGTCTTGGGTACAAGCTCCTGCACTGACCTGAGCTGACAACCTGGCCTGTTTGGCCATTTGCTCCCACTTCTCCACTCAGCAAAACATAAGCAGCTCAGAGCCACACTTCTAAAACATGGGAGCACGGACTGGAGATAAAAAAAAAAGAGAGACTACGTTCCCTCTTCCTGAAGGGAGTGACAGTTGTCACCTTCCAGAGCGGTTTCACAGCTTCACCTGAAGTTCACCTAAAGGAACAGAAGGAACAGAAACCTCTCCAGCCACCCACCCCTGCCTCTGGCTTGGCACTGGTCTTCTTGTACCCCATGGGCAGCCAGGTCTCTTGAACTCACATCACCAGTCCTGAGAGAAAAGATATAAAAAAGAAAAAAAATAAAAAGGAAAATTATCCTTTCTTTAAGGGAAAAGAAGCAGCTCTGCATAGGGGAAGCACCACCCTTCTGGTTTAAGTGTGGTCTTTGATTAACTTAATGTGACACTGCACACTTAGTCTCAAAGCTGAAGCCTCCCTTCAGGCCAGTCTTCGGATGTCTTCTTTCCCACTGTGCCAAGCGCTGGAATTACTCACACCAACGTCAGGAAGTGTGGAGAGAAAGGAGGTGGCAGCAGCTGGCACGAGCACATTTCCAAGGCTCTCTTGTCACAACCTCCTGATAAATGTGGACGTAGCTTCTCGCACCTTGTTCTCCTCAGACTTGTGCAGGGCAGTAGCTCCGGCTGTTTTGTGTGTGTTTGCGTCAGCAGCCCGGTGGCCTTAACAGGGACGCCCAGCCGTTCTTAACAGAGCCCCCAGTGCTAGAAGTTGTTGAGCAGCCTGGCAGCTCTGCTATGAGAGCCTGTATTTTATAAAGATTAGGTACCATGCATTTCTACATCAACATGCAATTAGAGAAAACGAAGTCTCTTAAAGCTGTTCATATTACGCTACTAAATGTCATGGCTTTGGCAGGGGACGGCTGCATTGGCTTCATGTGCCTCAGCCTTGCCATGGTTTATTGCTTGAAAAACATGAGGTTATTGGGATCATTGGAAAAAAAGTGTAGCTGAGTCAGGACTTTGACAGTTGGGCTTAGGAAGTTAATGGCGATGGGCAGGGGCGACTGTCCTGAGCAGGCGCCAGGCCTGTCAGGGAGAGCTGATCCGCACGGCACAGTCGTCTTGTGATGCTGATGGTGGCTCCCAGCTGGCCCCTACCCTCCTCGAGATGTCTGTGCTACCGGTGCTACCGGATCAGCAGTGAGCTCTGTCCCACAGAGATTGCCCCACTGGGAGAAATGGGGAGGATCGTGTCAGTGGGAGCCAGAACACAGCCAGAACCAAAGAACCACATTCTCTCCTTGGACGAAGCCACCCAGTGTAAGTGCCAGGTCCTTTTCCCAATCTCTAACACCAGACACATCCATTCAGCCTTGTGTTTGCTCAAAGTCAGCAAATCTTAAGCAGGGTCCCACTGCCATTGACGTAAACGTGGGTGTAAACTTGCCTACTTTTTGGTGCAGATCATTACTTCGGAGCGTTGAATGTATCAGGCACTGGCCATACTCACAACATACTCCTATGAGCTCTTTCTTCCTGGACTCCTTCAGGGGACTTGTGTTCAGTAAGTTCCAAAAATTACCTCTTGCACTGTTTTCTGTTGTTCCCCTAGGACTGTTCGCCTTACAGAAGCTTTGCAAAAGCAGGGACATAGTGGTAAAACTCAGCCAAGTTAGCTGCTGCGAAGGTATAAGGATCCTCATAGCAAGGGAGGGATCAGATATTACTGGATATCCCAGGGTCCATGTGACATTCCCATCGCTTTCCCCTCGCTGCTCTGATGCTGTGACCTGAGTGGCCTCGTGGGCCCCGCCAGGTTCCACTAGTGCCCGTTACCAGCTTGGCCCAGCAGCAGCTGCACAGCTGCTCGCTCCTCTTCCTTCCTTCATAAGGTGGGCAGCCTCAGATCCCTCACACGCAGCAGGGCAATGGGCCACACAGAGGCAGTCACCATGGGAGAAGAGATGGGTGGCAGAAGGCGATGGAGAGAAGCTGGTGTGGATAGAGCAGCAGGGAGGATACCATCCTGTAATGAAAAAGGCCTTGGGAACAGCTCGTGAATTTACTGTCATTTGATAAACTCCTTGTTTTGAAATAATGCCCCCTTGCAGCTTCTGTTTATTTGCCCAACATAGGACAGAAAGGATCTTGATGCGGAGGTGTTTCCATGATCAGGGAGGTGACAATAACGAATCAAAAGCAGCAGCACCTGCGTCTGCTGCTTCATCTCCCCTTTCCACCACAAGAGCCATAAAAGCTTTGTAAGGGGCTCCAGATGGGCACTCATCCCCTCAGCTCTGCGCCCAGGACCTGCCACAGGCCACACTTGGCCATGGACGTGGCATTTGCCTCCTTGCCTTGCTGCAGCCTGTCCCTCCAGCAGGAGCAGCGTGAGGCCGCTGGCCCTGGGAGACTCTGAGATGCCAGGCGTGGGCTGAGACGGGAGGGAGGTGGGACCTTCATTCACCAGGGCTGGAATTGCTTTTGTGAAATGCGTGAGATGGTAGCAAAGGAGCCAGCTGCAGCGGCTCCCGTTGGTCCCTGCGGTGCCACCTCCTCTCCCTTCCCTGCGTTTCCATAGAAACCAGTCTCACCTCCGCTCACGCTGCGGAGGCGACGCGGTGGCTTCGCGGGCTGCGTCTGGCACAGTCAGATACCCCGGCGCAAGGCCCGGGTGTCCATGTCCGCTCTGTCCCGTGGCCCTTTCCCCATGGTGCCCCTCCATGTACCCCATCACATGTCTCTAGAGCTCTGCCTGCCCCGTAATGAGGTTGCCTTCATAGCGTCCATATTCCCAGACATCCAGATCCTAATGCTCTCCATGGGGCTTTGCAGACACTGGCTCCTTCCAGCTGTCCCACATGGAGGTCTCCTGCTGCACAAAGATAGGAGAGTCCCATGGTTCAAAGGGCTGTGGGGGTGCTGGTGGTGGCTGGTAGGGCCAGATAAACATGGATGTGGTCTGAGAAAGCTCCTGGGAAGGCTCCTTCATCCCATCTTGCCATGTTGGGTGGCAGCTCCAACGGCCACAATGAAAAACATGCACAATTTGTCCTCCTGCACCAGTTTCCAGAGCCACAGGCAGCTGATGCCTTGCACTGATGTCGCTGGAGGAACTTCATGGGTGTCACTGCAGATATCTCCAATCCCTTTCCGTCGGTGGTGGGAGGAGCAGAGCTTTTGTGCTGCCAAGCTTTCAAGGAAGGCCTGGAGCAGAACGGATCTGCTGGCCAAATGTCTTCCCAGCATCCAGGACCTGCTCTCCAAGAATTCCCAACTGTGTTCCTGGATGTTCACTTTACCACAGAAATGTGGCGAACAGGGGGCTCTGCGACACCATTTGAATGAGCTAAGCATGTCAAGTATAAAAAAGCAGTTGTTCCACCCCGGGTAATTATAACGGAGCGGAGCGGCGCGAGGCGCCAAGGTATTGGAAAGTGTTATGATAACAAAGAAACTCATAAAGAGGGTGGAGAAATTTTTACGATGTGAGATCAGATTAATGACCTGCACAACGAATGCAGTTAAAACAGCAGCATACAGATGCTACAACATTTGTAGAACACATTTCTTGAAACCATAACCCAAGCCTTTAATTTACTTGGATGTAAAAAATACATATATATATGTATATGCTCACTGACAAAGCTAATAGTTCTTGCACACTCCAAAGTCTTCTCAAGCTTTGTCTCGTCGACAGTTTCCAATAGTACTTTTACATCAAGGCTAGACCTCCTATTAATTTTCAGATAGAGTTTGTAGAACAGTGCCAGTTGCTGGAGAAACAACTTCCCTGACATAACAAGGAATCATATATCTCTTGCAATTAGATCATCATAAAATAAAAGGCAAACAAGCATCAGTCTGCTATTCTTGTATTGGTGGCATTTCATTTAGACAATGAAAGCAGTCTCTTTTACTACTTCTGGCTGGCTTCCAGCAGCACTTTGAAAAGGCAGTGTGGCCTCCCTGTAAATTGGTAAACAATCTTGCTGAGCAACAGGCCCAGGAACATTCAGGCCTTTGTTAAATTTTGACTGGAGTGGAGCACTAATTGGCATCTTTCAGGGCAGAACAAGCAGGGTCAACTTGTTGGCTTTGCATAGGCAGATTATTTTAAGCAGTTTCCACAGTCACCACCATTAATGTAACCAGCAGCAGGAGTGAGGGCACTAAGAGATGCGGCAATTGCTTTGTTAAAGGGTCCTGGAAACAAAAACTAATGAAGTCGTCTTGTGAAAAAGGCTTGAATTACTGGATTCTGCCTTTGTGGCTGGCTTTAGTGCACCCTTGATATCACTACAAAACCAGATATTTCATCTTCACACTGGACACAGTTTTCCTAATGGAAGATCTGATCAATTGTGCTAACGTTCAGGATGAACTTAATCCAGAGAAAGGATCGTATTTTTGATCTTTTGGGGCTGCAAAATAGCGAAATGGCCCAAAACCCTTCTCACAGGATGGTTAAAGCCCTCCAAAATGCAGAGCAAGTGTGAAGTGTGCTCAGGCAGATTTTCACTTGCTAATTTTATTATTTATTTTTATTTTTCTTTGCCCAGTGTCCTGTGAGATCCCTGCCTGCTCCACATTACAGTGAGGACAAACTCTGTTCTTCCCTCCTCCTCTTCCCAGCTGCACAGAGCCTGAATCCCACCACACAGAAGATGCACCCCAAGAGGTTTGCAAAGTCGCCATAAATTTAGGCGACTAAAATACTGAGCAGAAGGGTGGCATGACATCAGGCAAAGACAGGGTCTGTGTAAATCAGCAATACTCTGACATATCTGAGGACAGTTTTACTATTCTAAATAGAAATGATTATAAACCAGTTTATTCAAGTTAGAAAACATACATATTTGCAATATAGCCCTCAACCAAGCACAGAGATAGTCCTGTTTACTGCAGAAATAACCCATACTTCCCCTGATCTGACAGCAGTCTTGCTAAGGATAGTTGTCTAAAATTGGCTTTTTTTTGGTATTTACAAACAGTCCAGATGCCAGTGAACAAAACAGGTCAAAACTAATAACTAGAAAACACCTCTAGCAACACACTTTTTACATACTTACCTGCCCGTGTGAAAACACTGTGGTTAGTATAGTTGAGCCATGAAAACAACATCCACAAGGAGCGAGAGTCAGGGAAGCTGGCTCCAAGAGGTGCCTTTTTCACGAAGCACAGGCATGACGAGGGCATTTGCCCACAAGAAAAACATGCAGTGATTACAACCCCACGATTTTACAGAGGTCCATTGAAACAGCACCTATACTTGTCTCCAGAGCTCCACCACAGGGAAGCACTGTCCCAGCAAACAACCCATCCCACATACACCTGGCTGAGAACTATTGGCTTTTGGGGAGTCCTCTAGCTTGGAGGTGTAAAAGAGGATTTGTGTGTCCTTGCTGCTGATCTGCCCAGCCAATTTTGTGATCCCAGGGCTAAGCTGAAAGCCACTGTCCAGCTGAAAGCCGGACAGTGGCTTAGCCCAGGGCTAAGCTGAAAGCCACTGGTTCCAACGTTGGTAAGAAGTGAAAAATTATCTAAATTCACTCTGAAAAGATACAGAGAATCAAAAAACTGTCAGAGAGGCAAAAAACAAAGGCTGCCAGTGTTGCACTGCTGAGAAAAAATATTTTAAGGAATAAAAATTGCTGTAACTGAGTTGTAGGAGCTCTGAGCCAACTAGGTCAACATTATTGCAAAGCTCAATTAATCGAGAAAAAAAAAATTGAAGGCAAGTGCAAGTCCAGGTGTAAGGTTTAATGCAAAACCCCACTTAACGTGCAAGGGATGGCTGCCCATGATGAGGCAGGTAGGGTGTCTAATGATGAGTACTGAGGAGGTCTGTTTTCTTTAGACAACATTACTTTGCAAATGCACTCACATTTCTAATTGTCTTTGTCTTTGTTACTGCTCTTTTTCCTCATCTCCACGGTCTATTGAGCAAAAATAACATCAGCTGCGTGTTTTTCTCCTTGTGGGTTACTTGTGCAGGCTAATCCCTGACACAAATTTATTGTTCTTATCCAAGACCGAGCAGTTAATCGACATGGACACCAGCATTTTAGCACTGAATGAATAGGCTTGGCAGCAGTACTGCATGTGAAAGAAAATACATCTGCTCCCACCCCTGGTGAAATTAGGTCACGAAATCTATTTCCTCCTGCATTATCACTTTTTATCTGAGCACATAGAAACGGAAGTGTTACAAGTTCCTAATGACCTGTGGAACAAATTCACCTTTCCCAGCAAGGAAATAAGGTGACTACAGTGCTACTCCCAGCATTTTTCATGGGATGAGGCCTAGGACGAGGCAGACTCGGAGTGTTCTGCTTTGACATCTGCAAAAAGCAGCTGTAAGACAACCCCAACGGGCTGCGTCACCGAGCTGCCCAGCTCATGTTGCTTGTGATGGCCTTGACCAGTGTGCAAGGCACTGGGTGCCTCCTGCTTTTCCTGTTCCAAGTCGGCAGATGGGACTTTTGGCAGGATCGCCTTCCGACCAGGCTGCTCGAAGGCTAGAGAGGTCTGCTAGAGCCTGGAAAGAGATGATCCAGGGAGCGGCAAACTATCTGGGAAACCTGGAAATGGGAATAAGAGAAAAAGCATCCGGTAGGATTAACCTCAGCAGTAAGAAGAGCCTGACAGAAGCCATAAAGCTTTTTATTAAATGAAAACACAGGCAGTGTGAGGGGCCACGCTTTAACTTGATGCACTGCTCCCTGTCTCCTGTTCTACACTGCAGCCTATGAGCAGAGTTTCAATAACCGCCTGCAAAGCCTGACCAGCAAAGGCAGTGGACTCTGTGCAAGAGTATTCTGTGCTGCAGGAGTAAAAGCAGCTGCAAAAGGAGAAAGTGCCTGCTTAAGGCTGCCCTTGCCCTCCGCTGCCCAGGCTGAGGGATGGATGGGGGCCAGAAGGCCTGTTCACCCACTGTGCAGCATTGGAAGGTGCAGAGGAGGCCAAGGGAAAAGAATAAAGCAGCTCAGTTTATTTATAACTCCCTTTTCTTCTGCCTTTTTTTGTGACAGCCTGAGCCTGGGGTTGGATTTCAGTGTCAAAACCTGAGCAAGTTAAATATACTTTAACAATATTACTGGTAAAGTTATTGACAGCATTATTATAATAATATTAACTCTGCAAATGGGATTGTTTATATTCTTTAACTATGTATCCTGTCTGCCTTTTTATTGAAAATCATCTCTTCCTCACGCTTCCACAAATATTGTGAGCATCTTTATGTGCTTGTGCAAGCCAAAAGCTGGGAATAGCAGGGGCAGCTCCGATGTGAGGCTGCCCTGCGCCGCCCGGGATGGGCCACGTGCCAGGGTGTCCTGCACACAACCCTGTGCACTTACAGGGCAGGCAGGAAAGGCAGGACTGTCCTCATGGCCCTCCCCTATAGCTTCTAATTCACACGAGAGCAAAAATAACCTGTGTCAGTGAACGTGCAGGATCACTGAACCGTCTCCAGGCTCCTAGGGCTGACCGCCCCACTTGCCAGCCTTCCCATTCTGTTCTCCCCACAATAAAACGGCAATTTTTCAGTCATTTCCTTTGTTCTTTCAAGGGGCTGCCAGCATCCTGGCTCCTGCAACACTGACCAAAGTACAGAGACAAACTGTCCACAACCTGCTGTACCGTCCTGTCCTTTAACCACCCTCTCCTTGTATAGCCAGCTACTCACCTGAATGGTGTCAAGAGCAACGGTCAAGTGAGGGCTCTTCTCAAAAACCTCCATTTGATTTGCATGTACTTGTGGCACCCTAGTATTAAGAAAACAATAATAAAAATCAGAGGTATTCTGCTTTTAGAGGTCTTTTGTAATAACTGAGAGCTAACATAAATGGAAACATAACATAACATTCTCCTAAGCAAATCTGTAACATGTTTCAGTCCAATATGGAAAATATTTCAATGAATGAGCAGCTCTACAGTAGTTTTCTTGTTGTTTTACACAAAAAACATTGTCAGAAATATTTTAACTTCAGCCTGGTTGATTGGTGATATTCAATGTGTTTCATTAACCTCGCAAAGATCAAAGTAACTGAAATCAAATTCTGGGGTGCTCATTGCCCAGCAATATGCAGGGAGAACAGGGGCTGTTGTTGGGCCTAAGCACGTAGAAGCTGCCCAATATGGGTTTCTTGGTTTATTGCCACTGCAAGTGACAACACAAAAATGATCCCAGGCAGAAGACTGGCAGAAGCTCTGCAAACAGCATAAAGGAGTTGGGCTCTCCACGGTTCTCCTAGCCGTGCCTCCTGCAGTTTGTTATAACATCATCCACACATGCAAGCAGATGGCATGCTACGTATCAATTTACTATGCCTCTCTTTCACAGATTTTTTTTCAGCTCCGTCTGTGCATTTTTATTCAAAAGGAGACCATATGGTCCCTGTGAGGTAGTTTATAAATAATTGTATATTTACAGTAGCAATCGAAACCGGAGTCACGTGCTTACTTTGAAGAAAGCAGCTGAAAGTAGCTGGGTAGTAGAGGGTTGTGAGTAACTTCTTTAGTACGGCATAGCAATATGGGATGAATAATTAAACAGAAATTGATTTCACGTGGCCTTCCTGATCGCATTCGTTCTGCTGCTGCTGCAGAACAGAGGGCTCCTAATGGGGCCGGTTGAAGGGAGTGGGGCTGTGCCTGCCCCGATGGCCTCGCGGCTGTGGGTGACGGCCGCGACGCTGCCCAGCTCTGCCCGGCGCTGCATTGTGCCCTGGCGAGGGAAGGTGACAGAAACCTGGTGCTGTGTCCCTAGAAGACCTTCCTTTACTCCATCCTCAAAGGTTAATGGTGCTTAGTTGAGCATCAGCCCCCTCCATGCCCCAAAAGGGCTGTTTTCCATGTGCAGTCGCCTGCAGGACAGCAGATATCCGGGTAATGCCACTCTGGGCTTCCAGGCTCCCATGAGCAATACTGGCCTGGGGCCTCCTGCTTGTGCTACCCACACGCTCATTAGCAGGGTTCAGGCCCAGTGAAAAGTGAATTTACCCTAATTTAAAAAAAAAAATATATCCAAATAGATGAGTTTAAAATTACTTGTATAACTCCTCTGCCTTTTGCAATAGCAACTTAATTGACATCCACCCCTGCCCTGAACAGTGAATACTTTCAGCACTGCATTCATTTTGCATGTAAAAAAATCAAAGACACAAGACTGCACCTCCCAGATATCCCAGGAGGGTGTTTAAGGTCGAATTTAACAAATGTTTGGTCTCCTCCAATAGGGATAAATTGCCAGGAGAGCTCAGCTCCTAAGATTCATAAATAAGAGCAGGGTTTTTTTGTTTTGTTTTGTTTTTTTAATTGCCTCATGTTGCTATTACCATCCAGGATTCCAGTGAGAACTCTCTTCCTGTGCTCATGCTGTCTTTGGAAATCCTCATTTCTCATCTGTGGGCTTAACTGGGGGCACTGGAGTAAGCTTAGTGATCTGGCTGCTCACTCCCTAGTCCCGCACCATAAGCATGAGATCTGACTCCTCTGCTCACGGAAAATCCTGTAGTCCAATTCTGCTTTATTCTCCTCACCTTCAGACACTATTCTGTGTTTGATTATTTATTTTTATCTATATTAATATCTTATAAAAAATGAAGATAAAACTGATTCAATCTAGGCAGCAAAGTTGAGGTTTTCTTTACTTCCCTTTCTCTGTCACTTCCACTGCTGATCAGTAATGAGATTTTCTTTTCATCATGATCCTCTGGGCTGATGCCTAAGAAGTGGGCTGTGGGATCTGATTTACAGAGCTGAGAGGTAGGATTAGGTTGGTTATGTAAGGAAGACAGCTTAATCAATCACAAACAAAATTTAGACTCATTCAAATGTTGTACTGAACCCTGCCCTCTCCCCTCCAGCTTGAGAAGAAAAATTGCAGACATCCATGCAATAATTTCAGAAATCACTTCCAGGCACTGTCCTTCATACTCGTTTCTAGCCTTACTGCTACTCTGCCTGACGCTGCTGATACCTTTTGCTCCGGCTGTCCAGCATATTCAGTAGCACATACACTGATATGTGCTGGCGTGTTTTTATCATATCAGCATGAAAAAACAACCAATAAAAAACACACGTGCAGCTTCAGTGGAAAGTAAATTTGGATGTGGGCTGGGCTGGGAGTGGCTGAACATGCAATGAACATGCAGACTGCGAGCTGGTGACCAGCCAGCCCCCAGACCCCATGGTGGGGCTGGAAGGAAAGGAAGGGGCGAGAAGGACCAAGAAGGTGCAGCTGACTGTAATTGCTGCTTTGTGGGGTGGTAGCAGCATGGACTTTTCATCAAATGGGTAAGAAAAGCCCTCCACAGTGTGCCCTGTATGTGCACGTATACGAGCTGAACAGGCCACAGAGGGAGCAGGGCCCATGCAGTGCTAGATTTCCTCATCTTCCCTGCACAGCAGCCAAATGAGTTGCGGATAACTCACTGCAAGAAGTTCTGAGCTCTCTGAAATGCCATGTGTAAATCTATTGCAAGGGGCTTAAGCGATAAATTTCACATCACTGAATATAAAATTTCTGCCCATTTTCATGCTTTTTGTGCTTTAAAACAGAAAAAGATGGATTGGTTTTCATTGCTTTTTTTTTTTCTTTTATAATCTTTGTTTTATAACCACCTTAGTGGATCCCGTTTACAGGATCAGAAACTAATATCTGACTCCACACAAGTATTTATTTTTATGCTCTAAATTTCAGAACTGAAATACCTCTGAAGATCTATGTCCAAGTGGCCATACCAGGAAAAATAGTGCAACAAATTATATACAGAGAGCTATCAAACACACAAAGTAGTTGAAAAATTGATTGTTCCTTGCGAGTCTCTCTAACTAGCAATTATTTTGGTTATATTTGTGATAATTGTTCAAACTTTTTCACTTTATGGTATTCCCTTAATTGTTCCAAAGCAATGTTAGACACCAAGAGAGCAGAACAATGTTGTGCTTCTACAAAAGATCCAGACAGCAAAATTGACATAAAAATTAGGAAATATATAATTTTGTCTAAACAAATTTATTGCATTAAGATAAAAAAATCGACATAGCTGAAAAATATTTTAAGTATGACTGCTTCATTGAATTTGTAATTGCATTAGTTTAGCAATCTTACCTCTAAACAATCTGAATAGATCTGTTTTTAAAGATACGTGACTAGTTGGTACATTGGTGTAAATAATGATTCTATTGATTTCCCAGAAGGTGTGTTACTTTTTAGTAACTGACGAACTGTTTTATGAGTATCTGCCCTCTATTTTTAGCTTTACTCCCAAACTCCTGGCAAAGCAAAATGACACCTTCTACAAAGGCAAGAAATTCATTGACTTCATATTATAAACAAGCTATTGTTAAAATAAATGGAAGTCTCTTAAGCCTGAACAATAGCGGTCAGATGCATCTGACCTCTGTGGGTGGGACTTTAATTACGCTTTCTGTGTTTAAGAAAGTACAGTATTGTAATAATAATATTATTCACCACATACCAGGAGTTCCACCAAAGGCTCCACAATCGCAGGAAACGATGCACATCCTCACTTACAGTACTGCTACAATGCTAAATATGCCGGGTCAGAGAAAGCCTGATCCTGCCAAGTTTTGGGATCACCTCATCGGAACTAGGAGCAGCTCCGTGGGTGTTTTCCCCCATGGACAGTCCTGGCACTCAGTGTCCCATGGATGAGTTATCCTTGCTCAGAAAAAAAAGAGGACAAGTGGCAAAGAGAACAGATATCAGTCCTGTGCAAGGAGTGTTTTTTTGAGGAGGGGAATGAGTGTGAGTCAGACGTTATCTCCAGGGGAAAGAGGGAGACCAGTAATTTATATCTTGGGAAAGACAGACGGCATGGAAGGTTGGAGGGAGGGAGAGGGCACCGTGACACAGAGCGGCAGCTCTGCAGAGTTTGCGCTTTCTCACAAGCAGCTCGGGTAGGAATTTTCCTTCCCAAGTAATTCCCTTGGAGAATGACATGCTGCCATCTGCTGCTTACAGGCCCCAGTGCACGGCTACAACCATCACGGGCTGCGATGTCTGCAGGCCGCGCGGGCCCCCGCGGGCAGAGGCCTTCAGCTCTTTTTTTGCTGGAAATACCCAAAAGTGCAGTACCACAGGTACACTTCTTGCATACGGATAGTAGTATTCACAGAAACCACCACGAGCGTTTTTTTTCTTCATAATCTGAATTTTAGCTCTCACTGAAATGCTTTTCAGGTGGAAATTAGGCACTATGTTGAAATGGCTGGAAAACTAGACCTGTTTGCTAAGCCAACGTTTTAACTGTAGCTGTTGGGTCTGTGTTGGGGTCCTCTATCTGTAGTATCCTCTACTTCGCTTCCTCAGCAGCCTGCTGAATCTCCTCCCTTTTGAGAAGTGTTTTTTGGCCTTGCTCTCTTTTTGAAGGTCTACTGATCACTTGTGTCTGGGAGAGGCCAAGGAGTCTCCCAAGGTATCTATGTCCTGCCAGCGGTTTGGGAGGCAACATCTCTCCAGAAGCAAGCAGCATCTCTAAAGATGCTTTGCTCTTCTCCTCAAAATCAGCTCCACCATGTGGCCAGTTGTGTTATTTTCCATCTGCCGTCACTCGAGTCAGGTATCGACCTGAGTAGGAAGGAAATGCCACCTATTTAGTGACTGCTTTACAGTAGCTGCCCTGAGAGGTGGGCTGAAGCCGGTTTCCAGCTGCTCCTCCTGGCCTCCACCTGGGGAAAATGCACAATCAAAGAGGATTTTATATCTTTTACCACAATTATCTGAGTAAATAAAGCTCAAGAAAATACAGACAGTTTTAGCCAAAATAGCCAATTTTTTCTGCTTTAAAATTTCTAGAATTAACAGCCTGTCCAAAGCCTAACAATTTGGACTTTCTAAAGAAGATCATCTCATTTGTTAGCTTCTTTCTTTCTTTCTTTCTTTCTTTCTTTCTTTCTTTCTTTCTTTCTTTCTTTCTTTGTTTCTTT
>JAUBOD010000314.1:4942499-4966968 GCA_032353885.1 Nothura maculosa | reverse complement strand
CACTATTGAAATACTGGTTTTGTTCAGTGCAGTGGAGTAGGGACTAGTAGAGGTCAAATTTTTTCCCCTCCTTCCCTCTAGGTCTGTTCCGAATAGGGCCTTTGAAGGATCCTGAAGTGAGGAAGGAGGGAGAGCATCCGTGTGAAACAAAAATAAGTACTTCTCTAGCATTAAAATACAGTGATGGTTTCCTGTGTATTTCTCCCAGCATTGCCTGGTTGGGTGGAGCTTTGCTTGAAGCTTCCCCACTGTGGGGACCTTCCAACATGTTGCTGTTTGATGTCTGGATCCTCACACAGCAGCCTTGCAGCCTTCTCCTCAATGGGTGGGCATTCGGGTCTCTAGGGAAAAGACAGTAAATCAGAGTTTCCATTGGACTTTGGATACATAATACACTGGAGACCTCTTGTCAGCTTGCGTTGGAAATGGTCAGTAAATTCAAAAGTTGTTGGGGGAAGAAGAAAAGGAATGAAAATGATACCCAGATGTGGGGAGTGGGTGTGGACAGTTTCTTTTAAGGAATGTAAGGGGTGAGAGGGAAAAAGAAGAATGGAGAGAAAAAGAAAAAAATAAACTGGATGAATTCTGATTAACAAGTAAGTTTGGAGGCATGGGAAATGGGAACTCTTTGATTGCAGTTTCTCCCATGTAACAGGTCAAAGGTGAAAGGACTATTTGAGCTTGGAATACCTGGAACACACTCTTCAAAATGAGAAGGACTCGTTAGCTTCAGTGAAAAAAGTACTAATTGTATTTTTTTTCTAGCTTGTTTTTTAGCAAAGTAGTTCTTTTGCCTTTGGCTCCTTAGCAAAATATCTTCTGGTATTTTCTGTTCTTCCTGACGAAGGCAGAGCCCGGAGCGTGTTTGATACACCAAGTATGAAGTGGAATGGCACAAATCCAGCTACTCCAGGTTACTGCTAGGAGCAAAGTAGCCTCCTTCAGGGCCGTTCTATTGAAAAGTGCTTTATGAGATGTCACTTGTGTCAAGCATAGGAGCCTGTTCTCTCTACCGGCTGCCAAAAGGAGCTGGAATGAAGTAGAACAGTGGAGCAGGGTTGCACATTCACCCACCCACAACCTTGTGGCTTTTAGCTTTCCTTGCAGGGATGTGGTGTCTTTCTCTACCTTTCCCTCCTTTCAGGTGACCTTTCTGTACTGTGTCAGCACCAGCACTTTTCCCTTGTTAATATTAGAACTTCACTTTCAGTCTTTTTTGAAGTTACATCTATAGGAGAAGCTGTTAAGCACCAAAATACCGTTTGTCAAAGTTGTTCAGCTGCAGTGCCAGAATAGCTGCTGAGAAAGCACTGAATGTGAGCATGGGATTGGGATTCTTAAGGCATGTTTGAAACTCTGCTGATGCTTCTGGGTCAATATTAGAGGAGTCCCAGTGTTGTGGAAGTCAAAGGCTAAATAGGGAAAGATTTCAGTAGATAAACGAGTGAAAAGTGTAAAATAGTGGTGGAGAAGGAGCAAGCAGCTTGAAAAGTTGCCATAGATATTGGTGCAGTAGCCCTTTTGTAGAGATTCATTTGCTTTCAGTTAGAAAATGCTGAATTAAGGAGTTTAGTAGCTGGGAAGTTGAAGGGTGAGTTAGTGAAAAAAACCCACAATTTGTGTTACGGAGTGGAAACCGAGGAGCGAGCGAAGCTGTTCTGTGCCCAGTGACTGTGTTGTGTTCTTTTGTTGTCGTGTGCTAATATTTGGCTTTCCAGTGTTACGAAAGAAAGGGGGGGTTTTGTCGTGGTGTGAACCTGGAGTTACCCAACAGGGGTTTGAAAAATAAAGAGAACAAAAATACTCATAGCTAACTTCCTGCGAATGTTGGGTACTCTGTTGAATGTAACTTCTGAGTTACGTTGTTGTTTCTTTTGGACTTTCCAGTAAGAAAAAAATTGTTTACAAAACAACTTACTAAATTGCATGGCCAATAAATGCAAATAGATTCCTAATGTCAGGAAGATTAAAGTTTGCGTATTTCCATCAAAGTGCTATAAGCGTGATGAAAAGTACAGAATGTGTTTTTTTTTTTCTTTTAGCTTTTTACCAATCCTATAACAGGGAAAATTCTTTTTCAGACGAAGGCCTCGTGTCCTATTGATCGCAGACCATTTCAAGCCATATGTAAGCTCGATGCATTAGAAAATCAGATAAAGGTGAGTCCCAGCCTTTATTTCTTAAATGGCTGACATTGTAGGAGCACATAGACCTCTTAGTCATATGTAACTGAGGTTTGTTAATTTATTAATTACAACTTTAACATTTCTATAAAATATTTGATGCTTAAAATTCTGTTAACTCTTACAAAACAAATGTTTACAGTTATAAAGCATAAAAAGTAGCAGCTTCTTACTCATCATTGAATGTTCTTTATGTGCCTAAGAGGAAAAATAGAGTGTTGTTTTCAAAGGTTTTTGTTCTCCTTTAATTAAATTTTGTAAATGTTATATAAACTAGCAGGCAATAATGCCTTCTATAGCAGAGCTGAGTCTTACCACTACCTTTAACACAGTGGCAAGAACAAATTCATGGAAGCAAGAGAAGTGAGTTAATAAGCCTTGCTCAGTCTGCACTTCTGAATCTTTTGGCCATAAAATAAAGCAAAATATTGCTGCTACAGAGAACAATTTACCAATTAGGAAAATAGAAATTAATTGTGACAGATGCTGATTACTGAACTCGAAGCATATGCAAGAATATTCTGGTACTTCTTGGTGCAATTTTGAAGTTCTGGGGTCTCAATGTTCATGAAAGTGGCTCTTTCTCCTCTCTGTGTGTGTGTGTGTGTGTGTGTGTGTGTGTGTGTGTGTGTGTGTGTGTTTGTGTGCACACATGGAACAGGGAAGTGACTGAAACAGGACAAACCAAAGACGTCAGTGGGGCTATTTTATAGGCTCTACTTTCAGTGCACCAGGTTTCTTGTTTGTAGTATATGTAGTATATCTATCAGCATATCAGTTTATATCAGCATTTTCTTGCGTTTTATGAAAAATAGGTCAAAATATCTTCAAATCTGTAAACTGCGAAGTTAAGCTATGATTTGAGGAGGTTTCAAGTCCTTCTATTTGAGCTCATTTTCCTGTAAAGATCTTGAAGATGGTGTTTGCTGAATTTCTGGATTGAAAACTGACTTTCTCTATGCAGATTCAGGTAAAGAAGCAATTATGGGAGATAGAAGAGGAAATCTGTGCCTGCAATAAGGGAAAATATAGCCATACAAATATGAAACTTATAAGGTTGGTATTATTCTTAATGTAAAGGATTCTAATTGGAATTCCCAAAATAATAATTCAAGTGTTATTGAATCTTCAGGTTGGAAATTGTTTCTCTTTTTTTTTTTTATTTTATTTTTAGTGTATTCTTTCCTCTGTCAGTGATGATATGGCTTTTTCATTTATTGTTAATGTAGTTCCTACTGAAGTTAATGATAAACAGGGTGTAAGGAACAATGTATTGATTGCATTTACGTATACGGAGGTGGTTTTCAAAACAAACCTGACAAATTTCTTGTTAATTTGAGTTAAGATTGTTTATCTAGGTCACATTTTGACAGAAGTTTGCATAGTATTGTACACATTGATATTGCTCATCTTTTTACAATCAGATGCAGTTACATTTTGATAGTTTTAGGTAACTGTGGAAATACTTCCTCAGTGTAGAGGGTATTTTGTCACAGTTGCTGTAAAGAAGAGCTTACACTGATCTCTTGGTAGAGCTTACACTGAGCTCTTCATATAATTTCAGAGCACTAAGCAAAAAAAAAAAAATACCATTTCTAGTGGTGTGCCATTTCACTGAAACTCCTTTTTTTCTTCTGTGTCCAAATTCTTTTTTTCTTAGAATTAGTTCTCTCTAGTTAAATTCTAGATGAAATAAAATTTTTAAATGCTTATGTGAGAGCACTTGCATATGGCAGAAATTTAGGAATACACAGGTAAAATTCTCTGAATGTTCCTAATTGAAGCTCTTTGTTGAGGAGAGTATGTGATGCATAGAATTCCTGAGGTACGATTTGAAGCAGATTTCATTATATATTATTTAGAAAGAAAGCAAGATGCTGAGGTGAGAGACCTTTGCACCTCTGAAATACCACTGAGTGATACTTTTCTGAGTATTTGCACATGAGCTATGATGTCTTTTACGTGTTGCAGTGAAATGAAGCAGGAAAAAAAAAACATTGATTTAATTCTGATGTGTTGTAAGCAGATGAGATTTTTTTTTCATTTTTAAGGTTTTTGAAGCATTATGGTATTTAATATGCTAATTATGTTATATAGCATGCAAGTTCAGGGTTTCAATAGCAGTCAATAGCCCTGAATTCTATGTATATTAGATAAAAGTTCCCCGAAAAAGGAACTGGTTTGAGCTGAGTGGATGTGCTCTTAGCTTAGGTGTGTCCAAAGGTGTTACTGCTCCTAATATCTTCTGCTAATTTTGCAGAGGAGCTATAGCTCCAGAGAAGGGGCCTTTACCAGCAAAATTAAACACAGTTGTGAAGAAAAAACACAGTAAGTTGACTTTTTTTTAACTGTTTGTATATAGTTGTTAGAATCACTGTTTTTATTTTGGAAGTTCATTGCTTTCTTTGATGAATCAAATATAAGCTGTCTTTTTATTTTAACTGCTTACATTTGCATGTCAAAATCAAATACCAAGGAGTGAGATTTTGGAACTTATGAAAACAAACTTGCAATGTTTGGAACTACAGTAGGTTTTTTTGGCTGGAAAAATTGCCTCCTTAATTGCAGTCAGAAATGAAATGCATTAGTTTCAGCCTGCATTAACAGGTTCTGCTTTTCAAGTGATTTCATAACTTACAAAATTAAGGAAAAATCTGAAAAGGTGAAAATTGCTTGACATGGAAATGGCTGTTATGAAAATGCAAGCATTTTTATTTTGTTCATCTAAAACATTTCATAGAAATACTGTATATATTTCTGTAGTTTATATAATATCTCTATTGATGTCTGTTTTCTCCAGCCAAAATAGTGTTTTGTATTTTTGTCATATTGATGAAATGCTAATCTATAAGTTATATTTCACAAACCTCAAGGAGTAAAAAGTATAAAGCTACTTTTTCTTTTTTTAATGACTCTTCCAGATTTCATTGTCTTGTTGAGTACAGATAAGAGTGAAGTGACTTATAAATTATTATTTTTAATTATTATTTATAATTATATAATTAGTATATAAATTATAATTATTAAATATTATTTGTTTGAAAAGGCAATTTGATGTCAGTTTGGAATGTTAATCTTGTGGTTTGGTGTTTTTTTTTTGATGTTTTCAAAAGCATTCTTGTTATCTGATAATAAAATTACCACACTCAAGTCTTGCCTTTTTTAAGGCCTAAAAGAATGAACTCAGCATCTCATCTAATCTGCATATTATAGGCCACTAAATTTAACCCAGATGTGCCCCTAATTGCAGTATCTGGCATTTGACTGAAGTGTCTCTGCCTGAGAAGCAGCCGGGTTTAATTTCCAGTTTTAGTGTGAAGAGATAATGCATTGGTAGATGCACTAGGGTGAATTACTCTTCCTGTGAGAAAATGCCTCTTTTTTTTTCTTTCTTTCTTGTAAGTGATTAACATGAATTTGGCAGGCATCAGCCTCCAGCTATTGATCCTGGTTATACCTTTGTCTGCCCGAATAGAGAACCCTTTAGTACCCTGTCTTTTCTGCCCAAAGCAGATGTGTATCTGGTGTAATGAAGTCAAATCTCAGCTTTCCTTTTTGGAAGCTGAAGGGATGAACTCTTCAACTTTTTCACAGCAACTTGAAAGACTTGATTTTTTCTTTCAGACACTCATATGCAACTTCCTCCTGGGAGATACAGCAACAGAAACAAATAGTTCTTTGTTAGCAGTCCACTCAGTTAAAAACAAAACCAAAAAAGCTGCTGTTCTGTAGTGGTTTATTGGAATAGTTAAAGAACAATTGTAATAACTTGTTCTGTGAAGGCTTATAAATATTGGAATGTACACTAAATTTATATGCAGGCTCACTGTAAATACACTTCGGATACACTTTCATTAGCATCTAATTGCATTAAGGATTTTAATGAATAATTAAAAACTAATATATTACGATCAAAGTGTATTGCTGCTTATTTCACGCAGGTAAAGGTTTGTGTGATAAACGAAACAAGAAAGCTTTGTCTGTGAAGATAAACAAGGTTGGTTCTGATAATGAAGCGCTTAAAACCTTTCTACTTATTCTTAATTTAACTTTTGTATTTGTTATTGTAGTATGATCCAGAAGTACTTTTTACCTTTTCTTTTGTGTCTGTGTGTTTTGAAAGAAGTAATTAGAATGTAGTACTGGGTTATACCAATCTCTCTCACAGATTAAGTTACTTTTCTGATAATAAGTATTTTCACTTAGATTACTGTTCTGCATTATAAAATACTAACTACCCTCCTCTCACTTCTATTCACCAGTTGTTGTTAGTGTTACAAAAATATGCAGCGATGTAATCAGCAGTTTATCTTTGTATCGAATTACGTCAGTTAACTCTGTCCACAGGAGATTACTTTTAAGATATTTTATTTTCCAGAATTCCTCTTTTAGTTAATAAATTTTACCCTATACTAGGGTCTAGAGTATTTAAGGTCTCTGGGATGCCAGACTGGGAATGATGTTTTGTATTAATAATTAATACTTGTAAGCATGTTTGTAGGAAATGGATTTGGGCAATTAATTTAAAGTAAATCATTATGTTCTTGGTGATTCTGTCTTATCTGGATCTTAAAAATTTGGAAGAAGCTCCCTGTTTAAGTCCACATTTTATCTGATGCCTTGCTTTTTGTAGGATGCCAATACCTACTGCACCATGCAGTTGGTTGCTTGGGTTCTCATTGCTTTATATAGAGCATAATTCTTATGGCAGTCTGTAACCCCAGCCTTTCTCTTGTGATCGAGGCCTTTGCAGGTTTTGGTTCCCTTACTGTGCAAGGTCAAAATCGTCTTTCAGAGAGTTTGAACTATAAGATTAGGGCTTCTTGCTAGATCTGCCTCTAGTTGGGCTCCGGGCTTGATGGCCGCTTTTGTGTCTAGTTTTGGTGATTCATTGTGCAGCACCGAATGGTGGAAATGTCTCACACTGTGTTGGTGATGAAAGGAGCATGTAAACAAAAGTAGGCTCCCAAAACAAAGCAACGAAGCAGGCTCCCTCAAACGCCAGTGGAACGGGTGCAGCATTCAGAATAGGAAATTACCTGAAGCACATTCAAAGTTTGGGTTTTCTTTCTTTCTTTTTGGCAGGGGGCACTGATTGCACTGCTTTACTACTTGCCACTTCCTAAAGATATTGCCAGAGTAGTTGGACATCCTTTTTAGATGGAGGGAGAACTGTTAATTTTGGACCCAAGTATTTTCTGGAAGAGAAAATGAGAGCCCTCTGGCAGAGGGTCACTGCTGGCACCCTGGTGGAATAGGGCATGTTCAGGACAAAACCACATGCCTTGACACAGCAGGTAGAACAAGGCTGCACAGTGAGAAATCCATTTACAGAGAGACTTTGTTTTTGTTTTGTTCTTTTTTTTTTTTTCTACAAAGCAAATATTGGGAAGATCCTGTAGTTTCTGATTTTAAAACATAATTGCTAAACCAGCTCAATATACCCAAATAGGGCAGTCTGGTGATTGGGGGAAGTGTGTGGAGATGTAGCAACCCCAGCACAGTCAGGCTGTTCACTGGACAGTGTGGAAGGCAGCACACTGGTGTTCAGTGCTTGGAGTATTTGTGTCAGCTGGAATAAAGTGATGTTTGAAATACAAACAGGCAAGTTGTCCCTTTGTGTGAGGACCCAGTAAATGGCCAACACCAGTAACTCTTGAGCTCTCTCACTCCCCTTGCAGGCAAAGGAGCTTCCCAGCTGCTTGAACTGGGCATTCTTGTTACTTAAACACCAGATGTGAAGTTGTTCATTGTTAGAAGGTGCCAGCTTTGTGCTGCTTGTGGTTCTTAGCTAGTGGCAGTGACAATTGTGTCATAGTAAAGATAATAGCTCATTTACAGGTTTCCAATATATTCCATGTTTTTCTATATAGAGCACTAACAGCTTCCTTGTGGAAAACCTATAGAAAATTAGATTGTCTGGAAAGATCTGCAGGTGTTGAAAATTTGGAGATTGACTACAGGAACATTTGCTGTAATTACAGACCTGAATACAGTAACTGTACAGTGGTGTCTGCTGCTGTGAGCTGAAGTCTTGCTGGTACAACTTAATTTCAGGGCATTGCTATGTATGACATGCTAATTATTTCATTTAGGTTTGTTTCATTTATCATTTTATTTTGTAGCCCAGACGGGAGACCTGCTGGGGTGAGCGCTTCAGAGCTGCTTTCTGCAGCACCCTGCCAGCCAACAGCAGCAATGAGGAGTCCTTTTTAAGCTCTAGAAATGACAGGTAAGTGTGTGCTCGTGCTTAACACAAACCCACAAGTTGCAGCATTGTAGATACTGTAGTTCTTTTGCCTCCATCTGTCTGTTGTTACCCGGAAATGTTTTAATTGAAGAGTGGCATTGCTAAATAGCAGTTAAAGGACAAACGCCAACATTATAAAATGAGCGTCACTAAGGAATGTCCCAGTTAGCCTGTTGCATGTTCAGCATAATGCTTGAGCATATGCTTATAACCTCCTTTGCTTATTGGGATTTTAGCATGTGTTTAGCATTATTTTTTAGCATATATTAATACTGCTTGCTGAACTGAAGCCTTAAATAGAGAAGGGTCAGTCCTGTTATTACAGCAGCACTTAGCAAAACAGCTACCAGTAACTGTCCTGTATTTGGCAGCAGCAACAGTTTTATTTTCCTGTATCTTGACTACAAGGAATACTTGAAACATCCATCAGATAACTTTTGCTTGATGAGCTTAGTACTTAACCGGCCTACAAAGAGTATTTGGTTAAGAAGGTGGAAAGGAGGAAAAAAAAAATTAAGTAATGATAGGTATTAAAAGTCTGTGATAATGTCTAGGGGAGCATTATTTGGTTAACGTGGCCTTATCAGAATCGTGTGTGTGTGTATGAGGCAGTCTGTAAATGGAGGGTGGAATGATGACATTTTTTTCTCTGTGAATGCAACAGTATTAATTTTTCAGGGATACAAAGTTTCCCCATCCTTTGACACTCTCAGAAACCGAGTTCTTCTCCTGTTTCCTGTTCCTTATTCCTAAATAAATCCACTATTTATTTAGGAATTATTGCTTTTCCATCTAAAAGTATGGATACGTTTTTATCATGATGGTTGAAAGTTCTAATACATTTTAATTTACAAAATAGTAACTAATGAAAGCAATTACTGAACTAGAAAGCAGTCGTAATACAAAGTTATTTTAAAAGTGGTGTGAAATTTGTATTTCAGTACAGAATTCACAGAAATCAGTACAATAATCAGACAGAAGAGACAAGAGCTGCAGTTGTCCTGTCCCTCTGTGCTTGCTAGAGCTGAAAGGTACACATTTAGTTTCTATACTAGCAAAGAATTGTAATGAACTGCTTAGTTTGGAATTTCATTTGAATGGCTTTTGAGATGTGTTACTGTTTGATCACTGAACCTAGATTGTTTGCACACAACTTTTTAATTTTTATATATTTGCTGCATGCTGGTTTACGTAAATACAAAGCCTGATCTCTGTTTATCTTAGTGCTATCGTTATGCTCATCATATTCCTTAGCATAGTAACTTCACAGAGTTGTGCATCTTCCTTTCACAGGAATGCAATTTTAAACATTTTCTATTACAAAATTAGTATGTTTTATATACTCTTAAAATGATTTCTGTCAGTAAAAATCAGACTACATTTACTTTAATGTCTAACTGTTTTTTTTTCCTCCTACATGGTTTCGTTCTGACTCTTTCTGTAATTATGTATAAACAGATGCATCTGGAAAGAAATGAAACAGAAAGTAAAAGATATATAAGCTTAAGGGATAAAAGAGAGTAGATGAGGGTTTTTTTCAATGTTTTCAGATATATATATATATATATAAAATCATTAAGGGTAGATTTAATAAAGACATTGAGACATTGGTTCTGTCCATGATAACTCCCCTGCATCTCTCTACTCCATCCTTGCCTTAAAACAAAGATTAATGACAAGAACAAAGTAGAATTATTGTTATTATTAAAATAATTAAAAGTTATAAACATATATAAAACCATATATAAATATATATATATGGTTTATGTATATAAATATGTATAATTTATAATTATATAAATATATATGATTTATATATGGTTATAAATATAAACATATTTATAAAAATATAAAATATTTACATAGAATTTTGCTCATGGAAAGCTTCATTCTAACTTGCAGAAACTAATTTTTTAACACTTTTCAACAAATAAATTGTCTTTCTGCAAGGTTTGCCTTTCCTGTGAGGCATAGCATTTCATATGTTAAATAAAAATAAAAGCATGTATTTAAAGTGATGCATTTTATGGTCACTGGGCTTTTTATGTATTTTTGCTAAGGTACATTTGAAAGAATTCTTACTCAAGTAAAATATTAAGAACAGCTATTAACTGTGTAGCACAATCCAGAGAAAATATATAAACCCCACCATTATTAATTTTACATTTATACTGTTTCTCTTTTTTTTTCTGCAAAAGAAGCTGTTCTTTTACTGAAGGGCTAAATCTTTGTCCCAAGCTGTTGCCAGTAATGCAGCCTGCTGATTTGGAATAGACTTTTTGCTGCAGTTTTATTTTATGTTGGGCTTTTGAAGAATGACTTCAGCATAGCACACCTGATCACACAGGCTTAATGGATTAAGTGTTAATGGATTAACCTTGAAATAAACTCAGATTTGATTAGACATTGGCCTAATTAATGAAAAACCTTTAGGGCATTTGTGAATGAGACTTCAGTCTCTTCATTTTCTAGTTCCAATATTTTTGAGAAATTTTGTATTGAGGAGCAATTGTGCTTAATGTAACACTATGCTAGATTATCTGAATGGATGCTCAGGCTTTTTTAATCAAGTAAATCATGCTCAGTGTAGCCTCAGGTAACTCGCTTGGTTCTTCAGCAGCACTTCTGTGTTTAATGTCTTAATACAGGGCTGAAGGCCAGAGTTGTGCAGGGGAGAGCAGAGCTCCCCGGGTCTCACTGCAGGGCTTCTGCCTCCAAATTGTTGGCAAGGTTATTGAAGTTAAACTCGGTGCCTTCATCAGTGTGTGCTCCTTAAAAAAAGAGCATTTTGAAAAATACGATTTCATCCTCTGTCATTTTTGCTGTTCTCAAGCTCAAACTACTGTGAAAGCATAGTGCTTGTTTAGTGTTTTTGATAACGCTGTTTTTGCCTTATTTTGAACACTTGCTGTAAACAGCTAAAGCTGCCACTGTTCCTGCTTTTAATTTTCCAGGATTCGTTTGATGTCTTCTGGAGCTGAAGCTGAGGCCTTTCTTCTTACTTCTACTGCTTTGCCAGGGACGATTCTTCCAAGCAATATCAGGCCTTTGGAAAACTTTGGTAAACTTTTTTTTTAAGTTTTATTTAAAGCTGGTGTAGAATACTGTCAAAAAGTGGTCATTAGAAATCTGAACAGAATGGTTAGTTGCTGGGGGAGGTCACATGCTCTTGTGCAGTGTAGGAGCAAACTCTTTGCTGACCAGGATCATCAAGAAATGGTGCAGTCTCAGATCTCCATTAGTACACCAGGAAGCTACGGGGCAAATGCTTGCCAAAAAGTTCCCTTAGCTGCAGAATATGGCAGTACCTTGGCAGAAGGGCAGGCAGGGATGGGTGGATCTTACTGCAGCACCTTTAGCTGCTGCTCCCTCTGCACTCACACACAATGTGGTTTCTCTTCCCCCAGCTGCTCTGTAACTGAGACTTAACCAGGGCTACTCTGTAATGAGTCGTGTAGCTCGTGTCGTTCATTTATCTTTCTGATCCTTATTGCAGAAATGTGAACATTAAATAAGAGCAGAACATTCACCCACTTAGATTCAGAAATGCATCTCAAACAGTGCTACCAGGTCCTCTTAACCTGAGAGGGCAGGGTGCCCTTGAGTTGATCACAGAATGAGCTGTTTTATGTAAGTTAGAACTGGGTTGTGATGGTAGCAGCAGAGGAAGAAGTTTCAAATCCTTTCCTTATGGTCTACTTCAGTTTCTTAAACTGTGGAAGAAGGTTATCCTACATTATTGATGAGGACCCTACTATGTTTAATGAATGTTTAATAACTTAAGTTAAAATTTAATTAAAAATAATTAATGAAGTTCAGATCCAAGAAAAGAGATGTTAAGGTATTTGATGGCTGATGCATGACATCTATCTAAGAATATACTCTTTGAAGAAAGTAAAGGAAAATTCAAGAAAACTAGTGGGGAAAAAGTGTGCTGGTCCCTCTTTTAGTCATGGTTCCTTGCTAATCTGCACCACAAGCAGAAAAATTGAAGAATTATTCTTTCAAGAGATTAAAAACATGTAAGTAAGTGCCAGATTATTTTTTCAGTTTATCTATGGGTGCTGATAGTGCTGTCAAATCCTGGGAGAGGAAAGTAAGCCTCTTCTGCTCTTATTCTGAGAGAAACAAATTGTGAGGAAAAGGCAGAAGAGAGAAAACAGAGAGCACACTGACTTACTGCAAAGATTCTGTGCGTGTCTGTTCAGGTAAATAACTACAGGGGCTCCTCTTTCTCCTGTGTTTACACAGGAGCACCGACTACACAGTTACAGTCTGCGCTCTGCTGTGGCCTTTTAGAGTGGTAAACTGTGAATGCTTGAAAAGTCATTCTCAAGATGATCAGATTATGTATGTACTTTTAATAAGCAAGTAGTGGGTTGTAGAAAAAAGCTTTGGGCTGCTATGTACTTCTTGTCTTACCAATTTGTGCCTTATTTTCTTTTAATCAGTTTAAGAAAACATTAAACTGAAATATTTTAGTGCAGTGAAAGCATTGTAAATCGCAGGCCTGTACGGAGAGTTAGAATGAAGTGTCTTCAAGCCTGGTGTGATGCATTCACTGCAAAACCGGGCCTTGTAGAAGTTGATGCCTCAGCCAGGGTTTAGTTAATGTATGAAGTTCATGATGCTTTTCAAAGGCTGCATGAAGCCGGGAACACGTTACCGTGTATCTCGTGCTGGGATTTTCACCCTTTTACCATAGACTCCTGAGGTGCATCGTGCGTGTCCCCTTGGCAGGGAATGTGACCCTTGGCTTTCCCACAGTGCCTCCTGCAGCACCCCTGTCAAATGCCTGTGACTCCGGGCAGCCGGGCACGCTGTGAGAGAATCCGGGCGGGAGGGACACGGGAGCGCCGGGCTGCTCCATGCGGTGGGTGCTGGGGGCCTGGGAACTCACCAGGCCCTACAGGCCCGTGGTGAGCCGCGTGCTGGGCTGCCCGGGGAAGCTGGTGCCCAGCTGTGGGGCAGCTCAGCGTGGAGCTGCCAGGTCCTGCTCAGGGCTCGCACGTGAGCCTGGGCCGTCTGAAAATGGGTTCCGTGCGGAGGAGGAGGAGCCGGGTCGCGGCCTCAGCTGCTCTTGGGAGATAATCCATGATGGCCTTTGAAAATACATTGTTCTGCGGTGTTGGCCTTCACTGCCAAATCCCTCTGCCAACAGGCCTGCCATTTAAAATGCCCAGAGCTGCTGTATGGTAACAGGGCTGTGCAGATGACTCGTTACCCTACTAGGGGTTTAGTTTCTGATCATTTAATACCAACGTTGCCTCAGCTCTCTGAGTGCCAGTACTGCCCACGTAGCACTGTTGGTGCTGCTTCTGAAACACTCCCTTAGGGGTTAGCTAACATGACCCTTCTGTTCTTTAAACTCTGTATTAAACAAAATATGACTGGCTGTTTAAGCTTAGTAAACCTTATCATGTGATAGGAGGGTATCTCTTAAATCAGAATTAAACATTCTGAACTGTATTGGCGTAAATGTTCTGAGACTTTAACATACTCTGCTTGTTTTAGAATCCTCAGGCAAAGGATATGCTGTTGCCTGTACCCAAGAAGGAGAAGAGAAGCAGCAAGCGTCGGGGTCATCTGGCACTAGAGGAACTCGGAAGAAGCCTCTTAATACTGCTCCTAGAAGGAGATCTGCACGGAACAGCAGAAATGGGGCTCTTGGTCAGTCTCAGAGCTCACCTCAATCAGGCAATTCTGGGTGCAATGCCCCTGATGGCAGTAATACCTCTCTGGATAAATCACCCTCCGAATTGGAGAAAGCCCGTCCAAAACGGAAGTCTAAAAGAATAGTCAAACAACAAACACCTCTGATTAAAAAGAAGCTGAGAAGATCTGCACGTTCTGAAAAATCTTCCAGTGATTCAGTGGAAGAGGATGACGTTCCCGAGTCTGAAGCAGTTGTAGTGCTCGAAAAAGATGACTTGTCAGGTAATGAAAGCAACAGTACAAGCCTCCTGCACAGGAATAATGTGGAAATAGAACCTGCTAATGGAGTGGAAAGCTGTAGTGAACATGCAGAAATTGAGGAGGCCACAGGAGAATGTGGCAAAGATGAAGATGCTTCAAGAAATACAAATGCAGGTTTGTCTGTCCAAGAACCTCCGATATCAACGTTAGAGGAAGAAAGTCTGGAATTTGAAATAAAGAATGATACTGAAAAAAACGTAGTTATTAAGAATCAGGACAACAATGAAGATACTCTTGAACAAATGGAAGTAACGACCATTCCCAGGGATGAGTTACTTGAGCATACGACAACACTGGAAAAAGATCAGACATTGGCTAGTCCTCAGAATGATGTATTGGCAAATGTTGAAACGTTGACTAAAATAGATCAACTGAAAGGTATCTCAAAAAATGAATTGTTGGAATATTCAGAGTCTTTGGAGAAAAGCTGCACAGCAGAGAGCACCAGCACAAGATCGCAAGAGCCTCCTGAAGTCATAGAAATAGAGGATTCTGAGGCTGAAGAAAGGACAGGAGTAGACACTGTAAGCAGAGATATGCAAAACTCAGAATCTGTCCAAGACGAAGAAACAAACAATAGTGCCTCAGACAGTACCTCCGAGCAGTCCCTAAAGGAGGAGGCTGCGCCAGAAAGTGAAGAGGGTAGAATTTCAGAGGCACCCAGTGCCAACAGTGATCAGAAGCATTTTGGTGAAGATAACAGTGAAATAGAACCGATGGATTGTGACTCATTCTGCAGTGACCAGAATGAACCTCAGGTTGAACAGTTACCACCAGCTGAGAGAAGACATCAAGAAGAAGAGAAATCGTTAGAAAATGAGGCTGGAAGCTATACATCATTTTCAGGACTCTCTGATGAAAAAGTTGAAATGATTGCTCAGGAGAAAGTGTGTCAATCAGAACTTAAAAAAGAAAAAAAGACTCGAACTAGAAAATCTAGATTTCACTCTCCATCAACAACTTGGTCTCCTTCTAGGGGAGAGAGTAGGAAATCCCAATCACCATCCCCCAAACGAGAGGTAACCAAAGACAGGAGCCCTCCTCAATCCCCAAAGCAGGAAACTGCTTGGGAAGGAGGGAGGTCCTCCTCTCAGTCTCCAAAAAGAGAGACGTTCAAAGATGAGAAGAAAACACCATCTCGATCTCCCAAAAGAGAAACTCTCAGGGAAAGCAGAAGATCATCTTCTCGCTCACGAGCTAGGGATTCCCCTGCAAGGCAGAAATCTAGGTCTCGAAGCAGCGATAGGGATTGTCAAAGAAGAGATCGTGACAGAGAAAGAAGAAACAGGAGATGGTCAAGGTCACGGTCACGGTCTAGGTCAAGATCACGCTCTAGAACAAGAAATAAAGGTTCTTCGTCGTCCAGGAACGAGAGGGATGGTCATTCACCTCGGTGGAAAGAGAGATGGACAAATGACAGTTGGAGAAGTCCCAGAGGAAATGATCGGTACAAAAGGAGCGATCAGGAAAAACAGAATGAAAATGTTAAAGAGAAGGATGACGCAGAAAAGCATAACGGTGATCAGTTTTCCTCAGACAAGCGCAGAAATGACTGTCCAGACTGGGTAATGGAAAGGATAAATTCTGCTCCGGAGATGAGGAATAGAGAGCGCGACAGAGCACATTGGGAGGACTACCGGCATGAGAACTCAGGGCACTCTTGGAATAAAAACTTCAACTCTGGTTGGATCTCAAACCAAGGGAGAGGTGGGCGCGGGAGAGGTGGGCGCGGAAGAGGTGGCTTCATGTATGGAGACCAGAGTGAAAATCACTGGCAAAACAGAAAACCCCTCTCAGGGAACTCGAATGGTTCTGGGAACGAGGCCACGAGGCCGCCCGACCACCAGCCCTACAGGCGCAAGAGTGAGCAAGATTATTCCTTTGATAGCCCTGCTGACAGGTCTGGGTGGACATCAGCCTCCAGCTGGGCCGTCAGAAGGACTTTACCTGCCGACGTGCAGAATTACTACTCGAGAAGAGGACGGAATTCACCAAGCCCACAGTCTGGATGGGGGATGAGGCAGGAAGAGGAGCCCCCTGAGCAAGGTACTCGCACTTTGGGAAGGTGAACGGTAACTCAGCCACAGCTCCAGTGCATACATAACGTGCTGGTCACTGTCCCACGTGGAGTTTTAGCTCTTCAGAATAATTTGGTGTGAATCCCTAGTCTTTTTCTGACATGAAATTTGTAGGTGTTGATGGTCTTGATGGTCTTTGGTGGGGCTTTTGATGGATTTTTTTTTTTCCAAAAAGGCAGCTTTTATTTTTGCTTTAAGTCGCAAGATTTATATCATAGTTTAATGACGGTGCATCTGATGAGCACTGCTAGGGAACTGGATTGATTTGCAGAGAAAGCAGATCCTCTTCATGGTTCCCTTTAGTGTCTGCCCACCTTTTCAGAAGAGGTGAATTTTTCAAGGAGATCTGCCTCTGTGAAGGCTTGCACAGTAGAGTCTAGAGATAAATCATCGTGTTGACTTTTATCTTGCTTTTAAATAGGCATTTGCCTCCTTAAGTGCTCACAGTAAAGAAGGAAGACTTATAAATGCAGAAATGTTAGCCTTATTTGAGCATAAAAAAAATTCTGTAAAGTCCCAGTGGAAATCTAACGTTCTTGTGTCCTTTCTATTTATAAGCTAAGTGCCCTGATTGGAATAAGGTTTTTGGTAAAAGGTGCCTTAACTGCAGATTATTAGGTTGATGCTTAAGAACTAAGAAATTGCCCACGGGTGATTAATACTTTTAAATAAATAGCATTATGTGAATTATAAATTAAGAGCTGTAAAATCCATTTCTGAAGACCCCTCTTGCACTTTCCCACTCACTGTCTTCCTGTTTAATCTTCTATCTTTGTTTTCACCTTAAGTGTTCAGAGAGGCATCCATGGCCTCTCAGTGTTGAGGCCCCTTTGACAACCCTCAGTTTGCTGTAGGCAACAGTTATCCAGCCTTTCATGGCCTTATCCAGCCTTTCATGGAAAGGCCTGGCTGGCTGATTGGCAGGTTTTGTGTCACAGCATTTGGGAACAACTGCACTGTTGTATCTGTGTCTGAAACATGAATTTGGGGTGAGAATAGGGCAGTATTTTCTCCAATCTGGGTGGAATACCTTGGGTTGGGGTGGCTGCTTTCAGTAAAGGTGGTTTGGGAAGAAGCAGGTTATTGGTCCAGGTTATAAATGGGCATTTTTGGTGCTTTGTGCGTCGAGCTGGGACATGTGGTTCCACTTGTGCCTTATTTAATCCCTGGGTTTGTTCTTCACGCTGTCTGCCTGTCTCTCTCCCTCTAGATCCGAGCCAGCAGGAGCAGGGTGGGCAGCAGAGCGACGTCCCCCAGGCGCCTGTGACGCTGCCGAGCGCGGCGGCCCCGCTGGGCGCCCCGCACCAGCCCCTGGGCGTCTTCCCCTACCCCGTGGGCGTCCCACCGCCCGTGATGGCCGTGCAGCGCGGCCCCTTCGGTGTCGCCCCTCCGCTGCCTTTGCACCTGCACCCCGGCGTCCCGCTGCTGCCCGTGGCCACTGCCCCTGGCCTGTCCCAGGGGCTGCCCCCGCCGCCACCACCGCCGCCACCATCACAGCAAGTCGCCCCCTTGGCCCCGCAGCAGGAGGGGAGGCCGCTGCAGGTGGGTGTCACCAGTGGCCGTGGGAGCAAAGTGGCACCTGAGGGGCCACAACCCCCCGGCCAGCTCATGAGGAGCAGCGGGGCTGGTTAAACTGGTGCTGAGGAGGGTCCCTCAACCGTCCTCACTCTGCTCCTTGCCACGTGCAGCAGAGGTGTTCGTGAGCATGTGGGTTGGTTTGAGTTTTTGGCTTTTAAATATTAACTTATAAAGCTGTTAGTGGGTGTTGGTAGGAATGAAATATTTCAGAGGATAATGGAGCACTGAAACATTTCTTCAGTGTTGTCACTAAGGGTTTTCTTCAGTTCCATAAATAAGACACAGTAGGTTTTTCCCCTTCAAAACCTGGTCTAAGCTCTAGAAAAGATTTTATTCCTCACTCAGCAGTGTGTAGTAAGTGAACCTAAGGCTCTTGATATATTCTAGAAGGAGAGAATTCCAACATCAGAGAGGAAAAAATAAATATTTTAAGTCCTGCGGAGAGCCAGTTTGTTTTGCAGCTTCATTCTGCTGCAGTCGCTCTCTCAGCAAAGTTACTGCCCCCTCCCCACATTTACTACACTTTAATCTTTTCAGTTTCTGAGAATTTTTAAGCTCTTTCCTGAGAACTTTTAAGCTGTTTCTTTGCTGTGTTTTAGTTACCCTTCTGTGCCCAATTCTTCTGTTCCAATATCTTCTTTTTGGGACTAACCTGCATTTCTGCGGTGTCTAAAAGACACTGCTGTGCTCAGGAGGGTCGGAGCATCTGTGCCCCCCAGGACAGCTCAAAGCTGCCTCTGTGTGTGTGTGAGAGCTCCTCCTGTAGCCACCTGCTCTGTTGTATCAGGGAGGATTGTAGGAGTTGTTGTGTCAGGGCACGGAGTATTGGCAACTTCCAGTAGGAGGGATGATCTTCCAAGGAAAGGCCAACTCCTGGTAACCGCTGCCTTCCCTCCCCAGGGACCCGCGAGTGCCCCTCAGGTGGCCATGGCCGGCAGCGCGAGCGCCCCCTCGCTGCCGGGGCCGGTGCAGGGCGCGGGGCGGAGCGGCGGAGGCGCCACCAGGCCGGGCGGGACCGGCTCCGGCACCGGCGCCATCACCGTGGAGGCCAGCGCCGACAGCTCCAGGAAGGACCAGGCGAGTTGGATGGGTGCAGGCAGGACACGGGGCATGAGCAGGCACGCGACACAACATGGTGCTCACTGGGGCCCACAGCACTCGCTGGGGCCTGCGGGCGGCTCTGCTGAGCGTCCATGACGGCTTGAGCGTCCCTGGGCCTTCAGAGCAGCCTTCTCTCTGCCAGGCTTGGGCTTGCAGTTGGTTGGAATCAGTCCTAAGCTACTGCTCCTGTTGCATGGAGGATGAACCTGCGCGTGGAGAAGTAACAGATCTCTGCTCTTCCTGCAGAAACTGCTCATTCAGGAGAGGGCAGCACAAGAGGTGAAGCTGGCAATTAAACCTTTCTACCAAAATAAGGACATCACCAAGGAGGAGTATAAAGAAATTGTGCGGAAGGCTGTAGACAAAGTAAGTTAAATTATTAGTAAAAACTGATAGGAGAACACTGCAGTTGAGATAGGGTGGAGCGGGGGGTGCCCTGTGTTGGGCATGACCAGTGGTTGCTGGGAGGGAGGAAGGGAGAGAGGAAGGACACGAACATCTTTTGGAGCCCTTTTAGCTCCTCAGTCCTAGCCAATTTACTGACGTGATCAGATGGAGTTAGGAGGAATTGGGGGTTCCAACTTTAACTGCACCGGCCTTGGAGAAACTTGTGGTTAGAGAAGCAGATGAGTTGTATAGAACAGCGGCAAACGCCAACTTTAAACGTTTGACTTGTTTCTTGATCGCTGCCAGGTCTGCCATAGCAAGAGCGGGGAGGTGAACTCGGCCAAGGTGGCCAACCTGGTGAGGGCCTATGTCGACAAGTACAAACACGCGCGGAGGAGGAATCCGGACGAGGCAGCCGCCGCCTGCGAGAGGAAGTAGATCCCGTCTCCGGCTCGGAACTTCATCCCGCCTACCAAGTGCAATTGCAACATGAACAGTTAACTGAGAATTGTACATGACTGACCAGAATCAGGTTTTGATAAAATTATTTTTCAATGATGTAGTATATAATGCTTTGTTCTAAAGGGATAGAACTACTTTATTCTTTCAACTTCTTTTTAAAAACAGATATCTAAAAAAGTAAAGGGTGTGAAGGAGAGTGTTGTTAGGGATGTGCGGTTGTGTGGATGCTTAGATGTACAGCGTTGTGACCTCAGTCCTGGAGTGCATTAAATTAGAAGCTTCTCTCTGAGCACGCTGGTTTGGGAACAGGTATGTACAGTACATGTAATCAAGTCAGAGTTAAAGAAATTGTTTTTTCTTTTGATTTCTCCCTAATTATAGCAAAGATAATGTATTGCCTTGACGGATATTTCTACTGTTAACTGGACAGGCTGAATGCAGGGGTTGCTGTGTATATAAAAAAGCACATGGAGTTGTCTGAACAGAAGAGCTGTTTAGATATTATTATTATTTTTTCTTTTTTAAGAAGAAAGGTCCCCACTGTGAGCGGCCGCGCCCCAGGCGGGCGCGCTGCGTCTGCTGCAACACCAAATAAAGGAGATGCTGCTCGGTTGGTGCTTGTGCCTTTCCACTTTGTTCCGAGGCAGGGGCAACTCCTGCTCCCGCTCCTGGGGTTCTTCAATCCAGCCTGGATGCCACCCTGGGCCCCGGGTGTCCCTGCTGGATGATGATCCCTAGGGGTCCCTTCCAGCCTCAGGCAGCCTGTGGTGCTGTGAGGGGCCCGAGCTCGGCTGGTTGCCAGCCCCAGCTCCTTCCCTGAGCTATCCGAGCGCCGCTTCCGAGTGGAGCGGGGCCTCCGGGAGAGCCGGAGCTGCTCGAGGAGCTGGTGAGGCTCCCTGCAGGCTGCAGCTGCAGGGAACATGGGCAAGCTGGGAATGGGGGCTGGAGGCTGCGCTTGGGCCAGCCTGGCAAGGAGGGGGCAGCCAGGACTGCGACAGAGCGGCTGCTGCCGGGTCCGACAGGCGGCCTGGGCGCCTTGGGATGCACGGGGACCACTCAGCTGCCCCTGCGGCTGCCCGGGATGCATGTGCAGGTACAGGTATGGATACAGGTACACGTACACACACAGATGTGTAGGGTACAGTTATGGGTACGGACACAGACGTGTAGGGTACAGGTGTGGGTACATGTACACGTACAGACACAGACGTGTAGATGTGTAAAAACGTGGTGTCGCAGCAGTTGATCATTGGCTTTAATTATGACTTCTACAGCCTTAATGGTGCAGTTGTCTGTCTATTTTTCTGTGCCTAAATGGTACTGTGTAAATTAGAAACCAACACTGTGTTTCTTGCAATCAAGCTGGGTTGTAGGTTGATTTTTTTCCTTTTTCCAAAAGACTCAGTTTTACACTGTGGTAGCAACTGGTATGATATCTTAAACAATTTTAAGCTAAACTTAGTTAGCACTTTCTGAAAAGTGCAGCAGATGATTGCTGTGGCTGGTCACGCTGTGTGTACTTAGTTTATTGCATTTTTCATCTCTGAAATTTTTGCATTTTTAATTACTTTTTATGGCTTTTACTCCCTACAGTTGAGCCTTGCTCCGGATGACCAGCCAGTTGACTGGTTTCCAAAAGGACAGGAGGGAATTGAGGGGGAGGATTTAATGTGGGAGCAGGAGAGGCTTTCGCTTCCCTGGCCCTGCAGCCGGAGCCGCGGCTAGAGGGAGGCTCCCCATGCAGAACGGGAGCAGAACGGGCTGGTTTTTCACAGGGAATTCTTTATCCTGAGCAGTTTGTTACAGGTGGGATACTGACTTTAAAAATGCGTTGCCTTAATGCACAGTCTCCCTCCTGTTTTTCAAGGAAAAGCAGCAAGGTCTGTTAGCACTGACTGCCCGAGGGGGCAGGGGCTGTAACCGTGTTTCTGCCTCGGCCCAGGCACTCAGAGCCGCCCTCCCACATGGAGCCCCTGGCACAGGGACTGTGTCCCATGGGGGGCTCGGGCTGGGCCGGTGCCGGTCGCTTCCAGTCACTGGTGCCTCCCCCATCCTGCAGTGTGCCTGGTGCAGCCTTCCCCTTCAACACTACCTGGAAAAAGAGCACGAGTAGGTACCATAGATGAGGTAATAAAACTCAATAATTAAGGGATACTTCTTACTAGGAGAAACAGTTGTCAAAATAATCAATGGAGCATCTATGAATAGTAATGAACAACAACAACAAAAACTAGAAAAATAGAAAAGCTCCATTAAGCACCTCCCTGAGAGGAGATGGATGAAGGGGCAGCGCGGCCTGGGAGGCTGAACACGCTTGAACTTCAGGCTCTCTCTTTTCCTCGTCACAGCAGCCAGGGCCGCTCAGAAACTGCTTCAGTTCCATCGGTCATTCCCATTTACTGCTACGCGCCAAGGGGGAGCCGTGGGGAGAGGGCTCAGCTGGACGCTCCGGGTGGGAGTCTCTCCCCCAAACAGCTGCCACGATCCCACGAAACAAGCAGAGTCCCTCCCGTGTCAACGTGTACAGAAAGTGAAGCAGAGGCGAGTGGTTGGAGATGGAGCCGGAGGCCACACAGGGGCCTCCATCCTTCCTGGACACCTTGTGCAGATCCTGCAGGGGCCAAGTGCCTGTTTATGAACGGAAGCTGCACCCTGAGGGAGGGCGAGCGAAAGGTTCTTGTGCCCCCACGCACCCACCCCGGCCCCAGCTGATGCACTGCGATGTGCTCATGTGCTCTGTGCTGCTGCTCGGCTCTGCTGCCCACGGCCTCGCTACACTGAGGCGCTTCCCAGAGCACTGAGTGCGAACACGAGGAGGCTGCTTAATTTTGGATACCAACCCAAGCTGGAATCCATAGCAAAGGGCTTGGCCTTTCTTGGCTGCGGAGGCTCCCGCGCTGGCTCAACAAGATGCTGCCGATTTAGGTCAAAGCAGAAAGTCTTCCTGAGCAGTCCTGGGTCACCGAAGGCCACAGGAACTTTCATTCCCCCTTGGTCTAGCGAGCATTGGCTTCCACTGACAGAGCCAACAGCAAAGAAAACTCGGGACACACATATGGAGCTCCTGGCTACTAAAGCTTTCCTCGTTAGACACCACAGCACAAAACAGTAGTAGGCAGCGTTATAAATTACAGTATATTTTTGCCCTTTTTGCTCAGGAAACAAATGGTCAAACGTAGGTATTTGGGCTGCCTTATAAACAAGGAGGGCTGGAGGCAGCCGGCTGAAGTTCCATCCACTCTGCTCACCAGAGAGGGCATTTACTGCAGGTCACATGAAGAGGCCGGGCCCTACCTGGTTCACTCTGTGCCCCGGCCTCGTTCTCTCCGGCTGCTTCTGGCACCCAGGATCAGGCCCGGCCGCCCGTGGGCACCCAGGGGCCTCTGCGTTGGGCATTTCCACACTGCCTGCCCAAGGCTGCTCCGGGCCGCGCTTCCTTCCCCGTTTCTGTGCCTTTGTCCATGTTACACCTCCTGGGAGCAGCCAAACAGCTCTCTGCACTTGCAGGTTCTGCAGCCCAGCAAATCCTTCTTCCTCTCTGGAAAAGAGACCAGACATCAGGCAAAGTGATTGATCAGTCCCATGGCCCATCAGGCAGTGACAACCGCACCGGAGCTATGAGGGAGCCTCTGTTTCCCACGGGAGCAGCAGCTGGAAGTTCAGCTTTATCACTGCCTGTCTCAGGAGAGGCCAGGCTCTCACAGGGCTGGTCGCAGAGCAGGGGCTGCAGCGGCACCTGCCATCCCCACAGAGCTGCCTGCGCTGAGGCTGCACGGAGAGGGAGCTACACAAGGCCAGTGGGTGAAAAGAGAATGAAAAGGCTCCATGTTCTAGTTTTCCCACAGTCCAGCCTCTCTGTCACTTGTTGTTTTCCCTCCAGCACGTGGGACGCCCACAGTTGGAAGCAGGAATACTGCGGGCGCTGCCTCCCATTCCATGCAAGGGCCTCCGCTCTGTGGGGCCACCTCAGGTGCTCCTTTCTCCTGGGGACCCTGCGGAGCCTCCGTGCTCGGAGCCTCTGTGCAGAGCCAGTGACATCCGAGCACAGGGCATCTCTCAGCGCCGCGGTGCTGGTGCCAGGCGCTTCCCGAGGACACGTCCATGGATCTGCTGCCTGCGGGACAGGCTGCGAGCTCGGCCAGCGGCTGAAGGTGCCACCGGCTGCCGCTCAACACCCCCTGGAGCGCGATGGGGGCAGCCTGGAGTAGGATGGGGGCAGCCCGCGCTCACACAGCGCTGCAGCCCGTGGGGTGAGCTGGGCTTCCTCACCAGGGCTGTGGGACCACAGAGTTGCACAATGGTTGAGGTTGGGAGGGACCTCCAGAGATCATCTAGTCCAACCTTCCTGCTCCAGCAAGGACACCTAGAGCACAGGGTGGCATCCAGGTGGGTTGGGAAGATCTCCAGAGAAGGAGACTCCACAACCTCCCTGGGCAGCCTGTGCCAGGGCTCTG
>JAUBOD010000314.1:4914667-4929994 GCA_032353885.1 Nothura maculosa | reverse complement strand
GAGCACCCAGTTTCTGCTACAGCCTTAATGCAACCAAATCCTATGGCTGGCAGCTTGGAGAGTTTTACTTCTGCTTCGGACACCAGCCCAGAGCTGATGTGGAGAGCCCCATCAGTGCAGGCACTTGCCCCATCACTGCAGGCACCTGCCCCATCGCTGCAGGCACCTGCCCCATCACTGCAGGCACCTGCCCCATCGCTGCAGGCACCTGCCCCATCACTGCAGGCACCTGCCCCATCGCTGGCCCTCATGGGGTTGGGGCCTTCAGGCACTACCCTAATGCACACGCTAGGTACCACATCACTGGCACCTATACTGTATTTAAACACCTTGGTATAATGCTTGCAGATTGAAGAACCCTCTGCTCCCCACAGCAGCCAAGCTGGGAGTGGGGAAAGAGGACTTACTATTTACTCTGACTGTCAGTACAGTGTTACTGGGGTCTTCACAGCCTCCTGCCACACACCCTGCAAGGAAAGGCTGATGCCAACGTTTGGTGAGAACCACACTCAGCACACCCAGAGAAACTGCTGCAATTACCAAAATGCATCTGCTCTTTAATCTTTCTGATTAATCAAAAGCCAGCAAACAGCACAAAAGAAACAGGGCATTGCTCCACCATCCTGCTGCTAAGACGCTGCCTGCTGAACAGCTTGGGAGAAAACTGCTGCCAAACATTAAGGACACCAGCTACTGGATGGAAAGCTCAAGAAGTAGGTTAATGACCCCTTCTCCTTTTGTCTTATGGAAACAAGGTGGTAACAGCAGCTAAGATAAATGTTTTCATTACACATCTCAACAGTAGGTGAGGGTTTTTTATGTCTATTAGAAGCAGGAAGCCTACAGGAGGTTTGATGCTATTTTTATCGGGTTATTGAAGGCAAATGAAGATTAAAATAAAGTAAGATGAAGATGTTAAATTAACACTCTGGTTCTGTCTTCACCACAGAGAATGCAGGAGCAAGATGTATCTGAATAGCTTGGAGGCTGTGGGTGGAGGTGCTAGGATACGGAAACAAATATTTGAAACCAGCAGCTGCAGGAACAAGAGCTGTGTGTCCAAAGGATTAGATGGCACCCATACAAAACCTCTGAAGGCTTTCAAAAATAGTGGGACAATTACGAACAAAAATGTGTACTGAATTAAAAAAACAGGAAGAATTAGTGCAGAAAGAGTAACAATCCATCTTCAAAAGAAAAACAGAAAGTGAACTTGAGAGAGAGGGGTGCTGCAGCTTTGTTTGAGTATCAGAAAAACTTGCTGGGACAAACAGGTTACAGGGACTCGTGCTGACAGGGACAGGCTGAGCTGAGCCCTGCTCAGCACTCACCCCAGCTCTGCCCAACGCAGCCCATGAACTTTAGGCCCAACAGGACCTGGTGCCAAACCTGCAGTTCTCAAGAGCAGTTCACACCAGCTCTTCAAGCTGCTGCAACCTGGCAGGGCTGCTCAAGGACGAGCCCTGGCGGCTCCTTTCCCCTCAGCAGCCCCTCTCCTGTGTGAGCACAAGGGCCTGGGCAGCTCTCAGGGAGTTTCAGCTGAGCTCCACTCAGTTACCCCCCTTTTCAGCCCCAGGGCCAAAGGTCTGGGTTGTTTTATTGCCCCACCCCTACTTTCTGACTGCCTGTGCACCAGGCCCCTGCTGCATCCGTGGTCTCCAAGGCCCCTTGGCACTGGAGCTGCAGCTACAAGGAAGCCCCTCACCCCTCTTCACATCCCCCCTGTGCTCTGCCACTTCCTCTGGTTACACCACAGCACCTGCCTGAAAACTCTCCTGGTTTCATCAGTCTCTGCACTGCACTGAAAATTAAAATGCCATGGATTTGTGCATTTGCTTAAAAATCAGTATCAATATTGGTAACACAGGACTAGTCACAATAGTTTGAGCATGTATCCAGAAAAGCCTGTTTAGTTCACGCATTTCCCCCTTTTTAATACCATCATCATAAACAAAAACATCAACAAACTAATAATTTGCTGCCTAGCATTAAGGTCAAGTTCCTTGGTTCAAGCATTTATTTCCTTTCATGCCAATGGAATCCTATGGCATAATAAATAGCACCCCAATTACTAAAATTAGTCATATTCTAAATAAGACTTTGACCAGGACATTGAAGTGCACACCCTGCTCTTGCAAAACTGGAAATACAAGCCAGGCATTAAGAACTAGAAACAACCAAAGTGCTTTTCAAGGCTTGATTTGCAAATAGAGTGCAGTAAATATTTTTGTATTTACAATACAGAGAATTGGTTTCAGAGCTAGGCAGAAGGTTTTCTTACTTTGCAACACTGAACACACTTCTTACTGAGAAATCATTAAAAGAGAGCTCAGAAATACGCATTTTATGCTCTGAGGGTAACTAAGAGCAGCTCTATTTTGCTATTTCCCTCCCGCACTTGAGCTTCCCCCCACTTTTCTCCCATGACACAGCATAAGAGCAGGCTGGAAGCTGCTGCAGCCCTTTGTGCAGAGAAGCAGCTGGGGCTGGGTGAGCAGCGGTCACTTACTTTTTACAGGACTGCCAGAGACACATGAAGTTCTGGCCGGGCTTGCGGGGCTGCTCGCTGTGCTGGCTGGCGGGGTAGGCGGGCGGCGCCGGGGCGCTCTGCAGCAAAGGGGAAACACAGGTTCAGGCAGGGTGGCTACAACATAACACATGCTTGGCATTATCTGTGCAAAACCCTTTTATTCTATGCTTTAATCAATGACAAGTTTTTGTAGTTTAACTCTTGGAAGTCGGAATAAGCGTTAATATACATAATGGCAAAATAAGAACAGATACAACCTCGGTCATTTTTATGTAATGTTTCTATGTCCATTAACGTTGTTACACAGTGAAGTAACTTTTCATTTATATTACCCATATTATCCTGGAAAAAGCCTAGGCAATCCGACTATGGTTCCAAACGCAGGCCTGAGGGGCAATTTCTGCAGGCAGGACGTTCCCATCGCCGTGCATGTTGAACGTGGCAGTGAACAGAGCAAATACCACAGTCAATTGCACAGGGTTCAGAGCCATGAGTCACTTCTGGGAGACTCTCACTCTCTGCGCGCAGCTCAGAGGACACAAACCCTCAGAGAGGCCTCCAAAAGCCCAGGGCTGCCAACTAGGTCACGTAATGTGCACAGGGAAGGAGAGGCGTTTCAGGAAGAAAACAGATGCTTCCCCCTGGCAACAACTCAGGAAACTCATTCTGACAGCGGATAGAAGTTCTCAAAAGTGACCTGAAAAGCTCAGGATGCAGCCCAAACCTGCCCTGGTTTCCCAGGGCACGGAGGCTGAAGCAGGTGGTTTCCTCACCTTGGGGCAATGCACACATTAGAAACTGCTTCTCTGCCTTCTTAGCTCAAATGCTCTGGTCTGTCAGCCACAAACATATGAACTATACATATTTTATATATATATATATATATTTGCTAAAATGAATATACATTAAACATAACTATCCCAGATAATACAGCACTAATGAAAAGACCAAAAGGACAGCAAAGAAAAAAGAGTAACCAAGTATGACAAGGCCTAACTCTAACACTCCCCATGCCCAAGTGTAATTCCTGATAACAATAAAGGGAAAATCAGTGAAACCTTAAAAAAGCAGCACAATGTGATGCCTGTGATCTGTGTGGATCTTCTAGGAACAACGTTTCTGCAAAGCATTTCTCCCATGAAGCTGAAAACACAAGTACTGGCTGTCAGCAACTTGGTATGTTTTGCAACCTTCCTCTGGCCATTTCGATGGCCTTTATGTGACTTTTCACCCCGGCAGAGCTTGTGCCCTATTGAAGGTGCCGCAAAGCAGGTGTTTGCTGGCTGCAGCCAGCAGGGCAGCTCCTGCTCCCCGTTCCATGGTGCTTCATCTATTATTCACCACTGCTGACCAAACCCTGCAATTCATCCAGAATTACTCATTTTCCCAAGGGTTTTTTTCCTGGCATGCTCTATTAGTGGAAGCTTTCAACTTTAAATCTCTTTATGAGAGGGCATGAATATTATTGTTTTAAGCAAGGAAAACTGTGATGCTAAATCCAAAGTGTTAAATACTGAGAGGGAGAGAGCATGGAAGAGGAACCAGTTTTCAAGACAGAAAGTTAAAGTTTCTCCCTTCCAATCCCCATCTGCTTCAAGTCCTGGCAAGAAAAAAAGCAGTAACCTGAAGTCAGTAGAACAATTTTAGTTGTTCAGAATTCTGTTACTGCTGCAGAACCTCCTACCAGGGAGAGGAGCTGCCCTCGGGCTCGCAGCACGGGGCAGCCCCAATGCCCACGTACTCCTGCTTGGAATTTATGGCTTCTCCATCGTCCTGTGTCAGTTATACTACAGACTGACAAATACAGGGATGTCACGTTTGTTTTCCAAGACTTGGCTTTAGAAATGTTTTCACTCTACATCTCAAAGCTTTCATTTTTTCTGTTTACTAGGGCTGATAATAATTTCTGTTTGTAACCTCATTTTCCTCTACCCCGTTTCATCTATTGATTTATGCCATGCAAGAGGCACTGGAAATCTTTAACATCATGTACAGTCCTCATCTTTCAAACATAAATAAAGCTTGATATGCCAAAAACACACCAAACAATGCCTGCTACAGCTACCTAATTTACCCTACTACTAAGCAATGATGATGCAAGATTCTTTACTTCGTTAACATACAAAAGCAAGGCAGACACTTCCCTCGTGCAGCAAAATCTTCTGGGATGAGTAGCATTAAAAAAATCCCATTTCCCTCTGCACAGATTTTCACATATTGCAAAAGCATTCAGTTCTAGTTTCCCTACAAATCAAGTACCAAACACCCTGTGCACTCCAGAGCTTACAGCTCTCCTGCAGTTCAGATCTCTCACACACACACACACACACACACACACACACACACACACACACTCAGCAGGTCCCAGGCAGGCCAGGGCGATGCAGAACGCCCAGCTCGGCAGCCACAGCTCCCACCTCCGCCATCCCATTCCCGGTTTCCACAGGCCGGGCGACCGGGCGCTGCCACCGCAGGCTCGTCCCCGAGGTGCCAGGCAGGGGCTGCAGGCACCGCTGTGGGGCCGAGGCCTCGGCTACGAGGAGCGCGGGAGGCGGCGGAGCCGAAGCCGCGGCAGGACGGAGACCCAGGAGATGGCAAGAGCAGAGCTGGCAAGCCCAGCCGGAGCACGACTGCCATGGGAAGAGCTGACGTCCCTGCATCCATGCATTCCTGCATCCCACTTCCCATCGCAGCAGCCACAAGGGCAACTCAGGAGCAGCTTTTTTCCACCATCCAGCTCCTGCAATGCCTATATAGAGAGCTGTGACATTCTTTGGGATAGAAAGTAAGAAAATGAGGGAAAGTATGAAGCTGTTTTTTCCAGTTACACTATTGTCAGATATTTCTCCAAGACCCGGCCATCACTTTGGAACAGGCCACCTAAAAGGCATCACCAGGTAGCAGTCTCACTGCACCAAGAACTTAGGCTACAAAAGTGGGCAACGTGCTTGAAAAATGCCTTTTTTCCACCTTTTACCCTAGGCCAGCGAAACCCAGAACATGTTGCAGTGGAGACAGGCGTGCTGGGCAGCTAAGGCTGGAGGACACAGAGCATTTCCTCTGAACTGCTGCCCTGGGGCTGACTTGGAAGCAGCTCTTTGGTCACTCACCCTGTTCCCTTGGCGGGGGGGATCCCCTGACAGTCCTTAAGGTACTAAAAATTTAACAGAAATAAATACACAGCAAAGATGTAAAACCTTTCAGTATTTTCAAGTATTGCCACACAACACATAACGCTCAATATTAAAATTAATTGTCTCTATAGATTAATGGATACCATGAAGGTGCTTTTTTTTAGCATTAACCCTGCCCGTTCCACAGGGCTTAGCTTGCTGACAACAAGAGGAAAACACTGTATCCCAATATGCTGGGGATTTTGTTGTTACACAGAGTCTTAAGCAGCTTCAAAGCATTAGGCTGCACTTCCTCTCCCATGATTAGCATGTAAATGGTTGTATGCAAATATGCTCAACTGCAGTGAAGAATTAGCAAAAAAAAATAAAAAAAATTAAATATCACAGGATTTTTGAATTTAACGTTACTGGAAAGTGTGCTTGGCTTCTTCGAGAGCATCAGGGTGCATCACGAGGTCGCTCTGCAGCGAACAGGGCAGAGCACGAGGGGCGCCCACACGGGTGCTCCCTGGTGGGGCTGCTGACAGAGGGTCACCCCCACCTGAAACGGGGTCCCTAGGAGGGGCAGCGGGTGTTTCTGGGGGAATAACAGGGATAAGCTGGGAAGCGGCCGCTGCCGAGGCCAGGCAAGGGAATTTGCAGCCCGTGTGGGTGCTACGGGGAGCGTGGCACGATATCCAAACCAGCTGGGGCAAAGCAACCTGCTCGGGCTCAACACGTGTTTGGAGGGGGCTGAAGGAAAGGAAAAAGGAATGAAAATGAAGTCAGGAGACACGGATACGCATTTCTTTTTCACCCACCAGTCTGGCACAATGCCTGAGGAAAGAGGTAATCCATAGCAGGGAGCACAGAGACTAAGGAAACTAAGGAAAAAAATCCCACACAGCACCACAACCAAGGACATCAGCTGCTAGCTCCGTCTCCTCGCAGGCTGCATTTAGAGGGTTGCCAAAATGCACATGTAAATATATATATACACACTATATATGTATTTTATATATATATAAAAAATCTAACATTGTGCTTCTGACATAGCCCATTTTTTTGGTACAAAAACCCAATAGTCAGTCTCTAAAGTCCAGTCTAACCATTCTTACCTTTCCATGAGCTCTGCTGACATCTACATCCAAACAGAGCACCATGAAACAATCACAGACGTTTGTGCACAGAGAAGTATCTGTATTTGTCTAACCAGACTTACACAGCACTATATGGGCTCTCCCAAATGATTCTTAATGTTTCAGCAGCACAAGTTAAACCAACATTTCTTTTCTCCTCAGGCATCAGTCCTTTCCTAACTACCAAATCATATTACAAAAGATGCCTTCTCTTAATGCTACATTCATTGAAAAGGTATTTTCCTGCATTTGCTTTGCTCCCACTTGCACATTCCCTCTCCTCCCCTGCTCTGGGGAACTCTTACTACTTTATTTCTCCAGTATTTCCAATTTCTATTTGTCCTTCCTTATCTTGGTTCAAATTTCTTCCCTTTCTGCTGCTTGCGACAACTGATCCTGTTAGAGTGGCCCAAGCAACATCCTCCTTTCTCCGTGTGCCACATCTCCTTTGCAGCCTTCCTCTTGCATTCTAATTTTAAGCTTTCTTCCTCCTTCCCTTTCTCGCTTCTCTCTGAAACACCAGCTTCATTTCAAAATTTTAAGACAGCAAAGGAACAGGAAAACACACAATTAACTTCAACAGCTGTTTAGTTCTGTCATAGTTGCTGCCCTTTCATTTCTATCCCTGTTTTTCTTTATTGTGTTTTATCTGTGATAAATTTCCCTCTGTGCTCTCCTATTTCTTCTGTGTATCAAGCCCACATCAGACACTGCACAGAAACTTCTCACAAGTTTTAAGCCTAACTATAGTGGATATCAGTGCCCTATATGTGAACAGTCAGTGCTGAAACACTGCTGTAACGGGCACTTCACTAGCAAGCTCAGGTTGTTCGCCAGGATCGGAACTAGCCAACTCCTCCTCCCCCATTCCTGCAATTCTGAAGAAGCCAAGGACAACCTACGGACAGGAGAAGGAGCTAAATTCCATGGAGCAGACATTGAACCAGAGTTGCTTTGACTGGCATTGAATGGAAGAGACAGCTGGCAGTTAATCTGTACGTATAGGTAATGGAAAAAACCTGCAGAAATTATTCAAAAGTGTCAGCAAATCAAGGGCATCTTGCCCAATTTCCAAGAAACTTCAGCAGAGAAAGTGCTCATTAAAGACCTTTTGCTCTGTTACCACGAGAGCCACTAATCTAATCCAGAGGGGAGCGAGAACCAGGTCGCTCTCACTCTGCTCCTCCCAAGGCCCTGGGAGCCTCGCAGTGCAGAACCTCTGGGACAAACGTGCTGCCATCCCCAGCCCCGAGGCCGGAGGGAAATAACCATGGATAACAACTATTCCATCCCAGGGAAATCCTCAGGCAAGCCAATGCAGAAACGCAGACTAGGAACTATCCCAACCCCATCGCTGCAAAGGGGCGGCTACGGCACCCAGGCTGAGGGAATCTGCAGCGTAGCCCCTCACCCTGCTGGGCGGTCAACGCGTGGTTTTAGTTGGACTAAATCATCAAAAGAACAAGATGATGAACAAAAATAATAGTCAGAAATACAAACATAGCTCACTCATAAACTCACATAGAAGTTTTTGCTCAGGTTTCCAAGATATTAAAGATAAATATCTGTGTGGTCTGGCAGGGTAAATGAATAATAAAAATAACTTTATTTTTCAGTCCTGAATTCTGACAAGAGTCAAGGAAAGGTATTAAAGGGCTTTCAGCAGAAACCTAACTTGATGCAGGAAAGCAGTGCCACTGGCCACCACTTGTTGAACCCACGGTCTAGCCCTGCTCAAGCTGTGAACACCGCACACCTGCACGTGCCTTGCCATCAAAAAGTCTTGAAGCAGCTCTAACCCAACAACAAACCCTCACATTCCACTTTCTCTCTCCATGGTCTCTCACAATTCTACGCCTGCCAAACCTGCTCTTCCATCAGCCCCATTTAGGTAAGAGATGTTTCTTGGAGAGGGAGTTTCTGTCCAGGCTAAAACAAATCCTAGAGAACAGAACAATCTCAGACATGATCGCCTCTAGTGATTAAAACACACGTAAGTGATGGACGTGCCTTGGTTGTAACAATCTTAAGGAGTTAGTACTTTAAAAAGGTAAAAACACTTCAACCAGGAAAAAAAGCCCCTCCAAATCTGTCAAACATAACTAAATATTTATTGTGTTAACAAAACTATTATTTTGGCAAATTTCACAAGCAGTATTTTCCCTGACTAGTGTGAGCTGGTGCAGCCATCATTCTCCTTTCAGGATCACCTTAGGTGCAAGGCCTTCAGCTTATTCCAGCAAGCCCCAAGCAGCTCTTGTGAGGAACTTGCTAAAACAAAGAACTAACAGCAAAACCCACAAACCTACAACCAATAAAGCTCAAGAATAGAACGAGAAACGACACAGGTGTGTTTTACACAGCTAGCCAAAAAAACCTGCTTTCAGAATTCTGAATTCCTTAAAACAATCACTAAAGAAAAGCTCTTTCCTCAGCTTGCACCAAGCTGCATCTGAAGCTAATCGCTCTGACCGACTTAATTCAACTGCTGTCTTGGGCATCAGAACAGCACGACAGGAACCAGACCTTAGGCTCAAGTAGGGATAGGAACTGTTGTTACAGGAATATTTTAAATGCTAGGCAAGAGGTAGCAACTGAGTTTACATTTTCATACGCATTCATGTCCAGGCATTAGTGGCAAACAGAGCTTTTTACTTCTGGAAGCAGAAGCCCCCCGTGACGTACCTGGGTGACCATGCTCTGGATCAATGTGGTTGGCGGCTGCTGCTGCTGCTGCTGCTGCTTCTGCTGAGCAGCACTTTCTATTGCTACTTTGGCTACAGTGCTCGGATCCGCTCCGGCCGGCACGGCAACCATGGTGGCGCTGCAGCCGGCATTGTTGGGGTCGCTGATTGTAACAATTCTAACTCCTACTTTATTTGGAATTCCGGGAACGCTTTCCCTGTCGCTATCCTCCGCCGGCCTCTTTACAGTCTTGCAGTCTGCTGTGCCATTGGGAGACCGGACGTCGGATGACAGGGGAGACGGGGACACTCGAGGTCCCGAGTGTGGGACTGCGAGGATTTGGTGCCCCTGTATAACAGAGGCCGTGGATTGTGGCGAGACAACTACACTTGGGCGTTGCTGAGGCACGTCTGAATTCAAACTCGAGGCTAGAGGTCCATTGGGTACATCAGTGTTGGTACCACTAAGTTGCTGAGTTAACAGTTTTGCAGCCTCCTGTGTACCGCTTACAACAGGCGAACTACTCAACGTTAATACAGGCCCATTGGAAATCCGTTCCCCTTGATCACCTTTGGCAGTATCTTGCTGCGTGGCATCCAAATTCCCTTGCTGTTCCGCTGAAGATATATCACCGTTTCCTACGTGGTTGGAAGTTTTGTGATTTGGAATGTTTTTGCTCAACAGAGAGCCATCTCCTTTATCAAAATCACAGATGCCATTAACGAGGGGCTTCCTCAGATCACTTTTAATTTCCTGTGTGTCCATTTGTTCAAAGTTCTGTTTTCCAGGAGCTCCGTTCTCACCCATGTCTAACGACGGCCCGTTACTGACTTGGGAGCACTGATTGGCCTCATTCTGAGTTTTCCCTGAGTTAGAAGGAGGTAGACTGGAGTCACTGTACTTTCTCCCGTTTAAAAGACTTCCCACCTGCATTTCACTTTCTTTTGAATCCCCATTGCTGGTGTTTGCAGCTCCTCTTCGACAGGAAGGATTCTCCATGACTTCAATTTTACGTTCGTGAATGTGTAAACCTGTTGCTTCCTTTGCCTCTTCCTCCTTTTGGCAAATTATCTTATCGCCTTTGAACGGGGGAGCAGCAGCACACGGTGATTGTCCAGCGGAAGGTGCTTGTGTAGCTGGAAGCGTTTGCACCTGCAGCCCAACTCCTGTCTGTGCTCCACTCACTGCAATTCCCGCTGGAGCAATGAGCTGAGTTGCACTTCCCTGACTCACAGTTGCAGTAGCAAAACTCGTATTTGGCACAACTGTTATCGTAACCTGGTTGCCAGAAGTCCCCTGGAAAATAGTTGCTGGGCTGTTGGAGATCAACTGGCCTGGCAATATCTGCAAGTTGGAAATGGGTACTGTCTGCACTGCCCCTTGGGGCTGGATTGCACTCGGGACCAGCTGCACGTTTTGCTGTCCAACCAGCAGCTGCTGAGCTGGAGACTGTCCTTGAACTCCGAAGCCTTGTGCCTGGTTATTGGCCATCTGATAAACCACCTGCGGGCTGGGCGCTCTCGCATTGTTGGGTGGAGGGATCTGCGGAGCGGGCAGGATCAGCTTACCCCCCGGAGTGGAGGGGCCCCTTTTCGGAAGCAGCAGTTGCTTTATCAGACTGGACTCCCCAGAGCTGGGCTGGCCAACCCCCGTGTTAGCTGCTTGTGACCCGACTTGCATTTGTAGCGGTTGCTGCGGCGGTACCTGTTGCTGCGAGGATGCTGGTGAGAGTTGCTGCTGCTGCTGCTGCTGCCTCTTTACAGAAAGCATCTGGCTGACAGTAGGCGGGGGGCCTTGCGGCGGCGCAGCGGTCGGTGACGGCGACATGACCGTGGGGACTTGATTGTTTGTCACCGGCCCCGGGGACGGGCAAGAGGCCGGAGCGATGCCCGGCTGCCCCGCCAGCTGCACGGCCTGTCCCGGCGGGATGGAGGCCGGGTTGGCCAGCACGATCTGGTGGATGGCGGGCGCGTAGGCCGGGCCCTGCTGCGCCGGCTGGCTCACAATCACCACGCTCTGCTGCGACGCCGGCGCCTGCGGGGCCGCGCTGGGCGGCCCGGCCTGGGCGGGCAGCGGCTTCGGCGCGATGTTCTGGAAGCCGACGCGGGAGGCCTGCGGGCTCTGCACGCCCGCGATGGTCACCACCTGCCCCGCCGCCACCTGGAAGTTGGGAACGCTGGTGGCGGACACCATGTTGGAGGCCGAGGTGGTGACGTACTGCGGCGGCGCTATGATCACCGTGTCCTGCTGCTGGCTGCCGGCAGAGCCCGCCTGGCCCGAGGGCTGCGACGTGCTCATCAGCTGCTGCCCCTGGGAAACGGCGGAGCTGCACGCCGGGAGGTTTTGTACCCTGCCAAATATATGACCCTGAGGTACAGCCTGTTGAATGACCGTGACGGGAGTGCCTGAAGGGAGCTGCCCGGGCACCACCGCGTGCTGCTGAATCACGGGCTGGTGGTGCAGCAACGTCTGAGAACCAACCACGGTGACCGAGGGCGGCGGGCCCGGGCTGCTGAGGCTCTGATGAGAGCCCGGTGCTCCCCCGACAGCGATGGTAACAGGGACCCCAGGCTGGGCAACAGAGCCCTGTATGACTGTGGCCTGCATCATCTCGCAGGGCACGGGGCCTTTGCTCTGGATAACAGTCACCGGAGCGCCTTGCTGCTGCTGCGGGTGAATCGACGGATTCTGCGGAATTCTGGAAACAGTCTGTGCCACAGTATGAACACCTGGAATCGGAAAAGACATCTGTGTTGCTGCCAAAGTTGAAGACTGGTTAATAGGGGTCCTCTGATAATGATTTGGTGGCCCATGTGCAAGTCCTGTTGACATAAACAAAGCAATAGTTTAAATGCAAAGAATATTTCAAAACAGAGCATAAAAAAATTTAAAAAATCCAATATTTGAATTTACAATTCGATATGAAGCAGTTTCTTTTCTTAATCACACTGAATCTGAAGTAATGATGGACTAACAAGACTCATCTACTGACTGACAAGCACATGGGATAGCTGTCATATACAGCACAGCACGGAAGCACATGCTCCAACACTATTCCTGACATTATTGGATAGAATAAATTAAAGCACGTGGCCGCTACTCTCTATACCTTAAAACTATTTTATCCCTTTCAAACTCCTTTCAGCAAATTTTGTTATTGTAGCTTCAGAATCAATGCAAAGCAGTTGAAAATTAATTAATTTTTTAAAAACCTGCTGGCAAAGGAGACGAGGCTACATCAGGAACTGAATCAACCCGGACGACAGGGGTGGACGAAGCTGGTTGCTGCTGATAGTACATCTGGATGGGCAGGGGGATAGCTCTCCTCTTCACGCCCACCACGTGGATATGGGCTTGCCCGCTGTTACTCCCATCTTCCACTCTCTTCACTGTATGATTTGGAAAGACAGTTCTGCCAAACACAACACACATTTATGTCAATCAACACAAGAATCTCTACTAAACTCTGCTCTTATGGGGAGGGAAGGCAAACTCTGCTTTGTGCACTAGTGCCTGCAGCCTTTCAGTACAGCAGGATTCCCCGGGAGCACCTGGGGATTCATTGCTGAGCACTGAGACAGCCATTAGAATTGAGTCACTTTCTTGTGCACGAAAAATGAAAACTACAACAAATCCTTAAACAATCTGGGAAAAAAAATTGTAATGGCAGGAAGCACAGCGTGGCAGGAAGCCACTCTAACAAAAGTGGCTGAAATAAGACAAAATCAATCAATTAAACTACAAGCATTTGTTTTACTTAAAATTCCAAAAGTGAACATCTTTCAGACTCATCTCTCTAGATTCTCCTCAAAATGTGAAACTGCAGGCCAGCACCTGAGCACATACAATTGCTTCTTTAACGTTGCAGGAACTTTTTGTCTTACCGCAGACATTTATAAAATCCAGTTGACGTCAGGATTCCCCCTCGAGCTAATTTGCTACAGGTAGAGAGGTATTCGGAGTACATTTCGGCTCGAGAGACTGAGCAATCAAGACTCACTTCAAAATGTGCATTCAACCTGAAGACGGAAAAATAAACCATGAAGCAGGTGCAGAGACAGTGCTTTTAAAAGAGTTAAAACATTTCTACCTGTCTCACAGAGAACTGAGAGCTGATAACAATATGGAAAATGGCATTTTAATGTATTGTCTTGTCAAACGTCTATTCCATGCTTTGTACATTCTCCCTGCCTATGACTAAGCACATAACAGCCTTCAGACGTGCTGTTTTACAAGCAAAGTCTTATTTACATCTATAATATGCAAGATATATCACACATTTGTATGCATATCACATGTTTATATGCATGTGTGTTTTTATTATATATTGGTAAACACACACACAGAAAAAGCATGTTTTGGTGACAGCTCCTGCCTTTGCACTTACTACCCGATGACTCTGTTATTCCAAAGGATGGACTGGATGTCAACCTTCCCTCAAAAATTTCTCTCAGAAGTTGATTTATCTTCTGTGTCAAAACCAAGACTTTAACAGAGGGAGTAATTTAGTGTTACTTTAAGATACATGTTAAAAGGGAGGCAGAATAACTATCCTCAACCTCTGGTTGTGACCGAGGTGGGGAGCAGGGAGAGAAGGGCCTGGGTCTGTGCACGCAGACACCTGCACCCGCTCGTTCCTCCAGCCACACACTATCCAACCACCACTAAACCCTTCAACAACCTGCTCTGCCTGATGCTGGACTCCCAGGGAGATGGGATGTGTGGACTTCGCACAGAATCCCTGCTAACACACAGACCTTCCAATCCCAATGAGGAATCCCCAATCCCCCATGTGTCTGTCTGTTTGAGATTCCTATTCCAGCCCAGAGAGATGTGAACAGGTCATCCTCAGCAGCAGAGCTGCATAGAAACTGCCCACCGTGTTCAAATACCTGCATCAACACACAGGCTCAGAGAGAACAAAAATCTTTTAAATTGCCAGTATTTGGCCTATTGAGCTGGAAGTCTGGATAATTACACTAAGCAGCCCTTTACAGATATTTACATATTTTTAAAGAGAGAAAGCAAATATTGAAGAGTGTAAACACTGTGCTCTCTCACAACCGGAAAAATAAATAAAATACCACAGAATTCCAGAACGGTTGAGGTTGGAAGGGACTTCTAAAGATCATCTAGTCCAACCCCCTGCTTCAGCAGGGACACTCAGAGCACAGGGCGGCATCCAGGTGAGTTGGGAAGATCTCCAGAGAAGGAGACTCCACAGCCTCCCTGGGCAGCCTGTGCCAGGGCTCTGTCACCCTCACAGGAAAGAAGTTCCTCCTCATGTGGAGATGGAACTGCCTGGGTTTCAGCTTGTACTCATAAGCTGAGCTTACACTCACAGCACTGCTTCTGCAGTTTAATACCATTGTGGTACGAAAAGAATTGAGATCACGCAGTACAACAGAAAGTCCACGTGTTAGTAAATTGGCACAGCCACGTGTCTGGTATGGCATGTTAGGCTCACCCACTGACACTGGTGCCAGCTAAAGGAAGAGAAGCTATTTGGGAGTTAACATTGGTGACCTGGTGGTGGTGATTAGCCCTGTTACATTTGCTTACCTTGCAGGGGGAGTCTTATTCAGCTAAGCTGACTTGTAACACAGGCAGGAAGGTCAGCTTAAATACCTGGTCTTTCTGCTGCTTCTAAGAGAGGGCAGCTTTTCTCAATTTTACTGTTACAATGCACTCCCTTTCAATTTCTATCAACAGGAAGCGATGGCTAAAACACACTATGAAAACTTAGGTGGGTTTAAGACTTCACGTCTGCACTGATGGAAACACTTGGAAGTGGCTACTTGTATGCTCTCAAATTTAAAAAATTATCTTTTTTTTGCTAATTTTTATTTTCCATTGATAA
>JAUBOD010000314.1:4901909-4913341 GCA_032353885.1 Nothura maculosa | reverse complement strand
CAGACGAAACCACTGATTGAACAGATAATGCTGCTCCACAGCTTTAAGGAAAAAAATTATCAAGATTAGAGTTAAAAATCAAAATAACTTCTAGTCTAAGCAACAAAGCAACCAATATAAAGCATCCACTGTCAGTATTCAGGTTGAGTTTTCTTTCACGCGTCTTCAAAGCAATGGCAGAATGGCTTTACTTTAAACTTCTCAGAGAAAACAAATCTAATGGTGAATAGAAGCAAGCTAGAAAATCCTGTCTGGTGCATGAACACAGGCATTTTTTCTTTGTTTTTTTTTTCCTTCTTCATTAAAGTATTTGAGTGGAACTATACACTTACCACTGACATGCAAATTTCTCGCTGTCTATTTCTACTATTCCTGGTGGTGGAGCAACATGCGGCGCTGCCCTAGAGGCTGTGGAGAACGAAACAAAACAAAACAAAACAAAAAAACAAAAACAAAAAACCTTGCTGAAATAATTATTATTCTCCCGAATGGAGCACTTCAAAGCCATCACTTTCACTGCTAGTTTCTCCTGATTTTGTAATCAAAAGTAGGATCAACTAGAGTTACAGAGGTGCACTAACCAGACTACAGATTTGCACCAAAATTTACCAAAGTGAAGTTGGTCAGGTCAAAGCCTGGGCACCACTTAAGTGTAGTCTAAATAAGCACCTAGTGAAGGGCAGCTTCCCAGCTGCATACTCAGAACCACTCAAGAGGGGTACAATTCTCCATTGGAAGACGCTCAAGGACATAGCAAAAGGGTTTCCAGTTCATATGTGGAAACAGGAATAATGTGAAGAATTTTGCTCTGATGTCACATGGGTTCCTTAGTGTCACTCCGGTTCATCCCTTTATTCATATTCCTTTCCAGTCACTTTCACTGTGATTTCTGAGCATGTTCCAGAAACTCTCTCTTAGACACACAAACTAGCATGCATTGTAATGGTTCTCCTTCTTTCCTTGGAATGTTCCCTCTTTTCTGCACTTCTTGAGTTTGGCTACCAGGTATGTTTATTGGTAAGGATGGAATGAGGTGCATACACTATTCCCCTTGATGGATCATCTCACTACCTTCAAAAGGACATATATTTTAACTAAAATAAAACTGCAGAAATTCATCATCATTACCATTTAATTTGTAGGTAAGATTAATTAAGACAGCAATTTTTCTTCCCTAAGCTCTAAAGGGTGGAGTTAAAACTTAGTTCATATCATAATGAAGTGTTTGGTGGTTTCAGCAGAGACAAGAATCCATATGAATTTCTTGTCTCTGCAGTTCTATGATAATCTATATGTTGCTGCCCAATATTATTTGTTTTGTGGATAAGTGTCTGTTGAAAATAACATATATTATGCATAATGCTATGTGCATTTATGTCAGTTTATCAGAAATGGACAACGAGAAAAAAAAACAGAAACAAAACCCTGCAGACAAGAATCTTGTCACACAGAGACACTAACCTGGGAGAGCTGCTGCATGGCCCTGTGAGGAACCATGCTCCAGTACTTGTGGTCTGACATCAGGTACTGCTTGCTGGTTAACACACTGATGTTCAATGAGTTTTACAGCAGTAAGTGCATCAGCTCCGAACATCTGGATGTCCATAGAAACCAGACATACTAATGTATCTAAAGTATTAAATGTAAAACCGACAATGACATTAGGACAAACAAATGAAAGCTACTAGGACATACTGAATTCCTTTAAAATTGGCATGTATTAGCATGTGTGTGTGTATATATATGTACATTAGAAAAGAAGTTACTAGCATCATCAATTTCTTGAGAAATCACAATTGACTAGTAAAACTGTCTTGCAACATCCATCCGTACCTGGCACACAAACATGCAAGCCACATATTTCAGCTCTTGCACACAACACACTCTTGATCCCTTTTTCCTACACAAAGGATGGATTTTGTCTTCCTTCTCCCTTACCTATGCTCTTTTCTACTTTAGCAATCTTTGTGCAGGCCACTTCTCCCATTTCTGTGAGCATGTAGAGCACCTCCAGTGCTGAGATTACAAGCAGCACATCTGGTAGCGTGAGATGACATATGATCTCTTTGTAAGATTCCTGATCCACATATTCACAAATTAAGACACCATTATCTTCAGCCTTGCAAAGATTTGCCAAAATTTCCATGCCTGAAAACAAACACAAAAATGTTTAACTGCAATAATTACTACTCTAACACAACAACAACAAGAATAGCTTGAGACCTTACCTCTCATTTTTAAAAATCTATCCCTTGACATTAGGCATTTCGTAACAGTGTGAAACATTAGATGGGTAGTTTTGAAATCAACAGGATCCAGAAGAAGCTGAGAGGAAAGAAAGAAAAAAAGTTAAGCAATGTCTAACACTATGCATATACAATGACATGGGCAATTTAAAGCAGCTAGCATTACTTGATTTTTTTTTTGCCTTTCCCTGCCGTTTTCTGCTCCAAAGTAGTGGGCAAACTTACATTATATTTCCCAGTATTTAAAAAAAAGGAAAATAACTTTATTTCTAGGCAGCCAACAGTATACACAAATATAGTCTACTGTTCAAAGGACCAAAGTCGAACAAGAGCAACACCCCTTCCAAAGGGCTACCATAACTGTTCATCCAGTGTCTGTGGACGTCTAATACAACAGGCTTCTGCTTCCTGACCAGAGCTCTCACATTGTAACAACATTCAAGAGTTTAAAACATGGATCAAACGCCATCCTTTCGAGATATTCAGCATAGCACCAACACTACAAATCTTATTATCCTATCTTAAATGTACCTGTTATATCTTAAAGTGTAAGCCACACCTGTGCATATCTGCCTTTAAAATCCTACAACTTAATTGTACAATGATACAAAGATCAAATGGGATATTTTATTACACTCAAAACTCTCTGAAGAGAAGAAGATGTGTGAAGAAATTTCTGTATAGTCTACAGAAATTCCTTCTTATCTGGGAAGCCAAACTGAAAATGATGTGGTACGAGGGATCTTACTTGTCCTTATGTAATTACTCTTTCTCCAGGTAGTTTTCTACTGACACATTCTCTCTGTATTTTATATTTGGCCTTGCATATTCATTTTCTAGCAACTACTTAGATATTCAGAGAAGAACGTATTTACTGCTGCTGATAAATTAATTTATTTAAAGTTAATGTCTTCATCAAATGATATTTTAATTATTCCGTTTTGAAGCACATACCTCTGCTGCAATATTTCCTAGTGTGTCAAGCCCCAATTGCCGTAGAGAAATAAAATGACTATGAGCAGAGAGTAGCAGGAACCGAAGACAGGTACGATTAGCTGCCAAAAGTTTAACATTTCCCTCTTCAAAAGAAAGATTACGTAAAATCACTGCAATCTGAAGCACCCGCTGTCCTTCAATATCATTAATGCCCAACTTGCGAGGTGGATGAAATAAAGATTCCCATATCCATTCTTCTGATGGAGTTTCTGCAAAATAAATAAGCAAAAGCATAAAATTACTTCTTGCTTTTCCGTATTTACCAACACATATCTGATAAGTCTACTCAGGATGTCTCACCTTGAGATTTGCTTCTATCAGAAATGAGGTCACGTACTTCAGTATCCTCAACAATATCCTTCCAAAACTGAAGAAAAAAACAAAAATACAACTTAATTTATAGAGAACATTTTCTTAAAACATATATTTTTAAAAATTTATATTAAAATATTTACTAATGGAAGAGAAACAACTCTCTCAAACTTTGGTCATTAATTAATCTGAAAACAGTATTTTTTCACTCACAGGATGATATCTGAGATGTTCAGTATATTACACAACTCTTTGTACCAAGCTCCAGAAAAATACACTCAACCTTACTCTAGAACTGCTTCTTTGCTAAAGCATCTTACTGAAACTATATAGGCATTTTACCACAGATAATAAGAAATTTTGGAAGAAGAGCACAGTTCATCTTCCTTCCCTTTCTACAAGCAATGAACTCCTAAGGCAGGAGTCAATTCCTCCCCACTTCAGTAGACAGCAGCTCCTGTTAGCAGCCCAAGCAGCACGCATCATCACAAATCAATGAAATAACAACAATTATCATCATCAAAATCCTTTATAAATACACAGAAAGTGATGTTTTGCCAGGCTGAAATTATTTTAAATAAGTTAAAATTCAAATTATTTTTAGTTTGCCAGACTCAAATTATTTTAAAAATATATGTCCATTCTGCACATCCTTGCTGTATGACTGTTTCTGTTGAATTCATAATTCATCAAGAGATAAAGGTTTACAAGATCATTATTTAAAATACTAAAAATATTTTATGTTCCTTTGACTCAATACTGTAAGACAGCTACTCTTTTGACTGTGACTACAGAATAAAACCATAAGTAAATCTGGATAAAAACGAAATGATGGGAAAAATCAGCTGAACAGCAGGAGAAAATTTTGCTTTGAAAATGTAATTACTAAATTACAGCACTGATACCAAGCTTGTCACTATTATTTGCTTGAAAAATAAAATACTACAGATTTTCTGAATTGCAAGGTCAGCAAGAAAAAGAAATGCTTCCAAATAACACACAAGGGCTGCTTAGTAAAGAGGATTACTTGCACAGAAAGGATTATTACCTCAAGAGCAGAGACAGAAACAGCTAGATAAAGCCTGAACTGCTCACTGTTGGGCATGAGATTTCTCTAATTAATACTGAGGCTACTGAAAGAACTAGAGAAGACCAAGGCATGCAGGTAAAATCTGCAGAACATATTTCATTTGAGCTACCTCTTCTTTCAGTGAAGGCGACCTGAGACATTTATGGAAGATGTTTCAGTCATGATTGAAAGAAGCATACAGAAAAATATTGCCTGAAATTTATCAGCAAGTACATGCTTCCCTTTCTGATCTTTCCATTTGGAAAACCAATGAAGACGGTAAGGCTCCACATTTCACTACTACAGAAAAGAAAAACCTTAAGGACTACCTGTTTAATCAGTTAAAGATTTCTAAAAAATGATAATCGATCAGAGCTACTTAAAAGTCTTCAACTCGAATCTCTCTGGAAGAGGCCAAGGTCAATCACAAAGCAATGGTAAAACTGCTGCCTCAGCTAAATGTTTAACAAGGTTACCACATTTTGCTAGTTGCATCCTCCAATAATAGTTTTTTGCTCTTTCAAGTCCAAATTGAAACATTTAGAAATCTGGCAAATAAACAATCATAAAGGAGTAACTTCTTTCATCCCAAAGGCAAACCATCCTGAACACATACTCAACAGGATGGAAAAAGGTCATTTAAGTTTTTTACAGATGAAGACACTACAGGCAGTGCTAAAGATAAAGCTCACAACAAACCCAAAGTGTTTTTGGAAAACTGCCTCTCACTGATAACTCTCAGAGCAAACAGACCCATCCCGGTTACTTGAACCCTGAGGAACTGTCCTCTCCCTTCCCTAAGGAGCAGCACGTCAAGCAATCCTGCCTGTCAGGAGAAATGAAACTCTCCTCAGAGGACAGAACAAGGCTCCCTCCTGGAAGCTAAAACAAGAAAGACACCAAGGTATCGAGAGAGGCCACTTGCATTAATGGTTTTTCTTCTGAGCTGTTCTGTGCTCGTTCTGAGGGTGTCAGAAGCCAAGGACTCCAGTGCGGGCCCTGCCGCCACTCAGCCGCCTGCAGGCGCGGCCTTCATGAGGCGCCATGGCCTGCACGCCCCATGCGCCTTCGCTCCTCCACATCCGAGGAATTTTTACATTTCCAAGAGACTCTGCAGGCTACGTTGTGAACTCATACACAGACACACAACACACCTTCAAAAAGAACGATTAAAATGCATGTGTATATAGTTCTTTCTCTCCTCTTTGGAGTGTTTACACACATAAGCCCTGTGGTGAGGAGGCTCTCCACATGGGGCTGCTCGACCTGAAGAAGCATCTCCGCCTCTTTAGCTGGCTAAAAATGGTAGTTTTTGCCTTCTCAACCAGTGCTAGATGTTTTAGCAACTGTGAAATATCTGCTGGGGTTGTAAACAGGAGCTGCTAGGAACCCTTTGCAGATTTTCAGTTCAAGACATTCCACAAGATGCTGAGCGCTATCAAATGAACCCCAGTTCAGAGGAAGTTACAGCGTAGTCTTTTCAGACTTGGTTATGAAATATTCTGCCATCTCAGGAGAAAGTAGGACGAGCCTTCTCTTTCTTCTCTTAAGTAGAAAGAGCCTGGGACTGGACCTGACAGAAGAAAAACCCTGAACTAACCCCTTTAGATTCTTGAACCACCAGGGGCAGAAGAACCTGAGAATACACAGACTCAAACTAGATTTGCAGTCAAATGCACTCTGATATTGTAGATGGACAGACCTTCATTTTAGCCATGCACCCCAACAGGCAGAAAGGCTGAAGAACTAAACTGCTTCAGCCACATGAACAGAATCCCAACAGAAAGAACAATGAGGACTGAAATGCTCTCAGAAACAGAAGGAAAAAAGGAAGAAAAAAAAAAAAACCACAAAACACTCACAAAAATAAGTTCATCCTCAGTTCTACAGCCAGCAGAATGAATCAACTCCAAGACTAAGAGCTCTCACACAAATTGTGTATAAATCAGGCATAAAATCAACTTGTCCAAACATTTCAGCTACTAATTCTTTTGAAATTTATTTTTTGAGAGAAGCCCTTGTAAATACCAATTCTGCATCTTTCCTGAGACAGAGCAATCTATGAAACCCAAAGTAAACTCCGGGGCGCTTAACAACTCTTGAGGAAGGAAAAAACAACTCCTTGATAGGCCAGTTGCACTTGCACATTTTAACTGGAATTATGGAGCTCCTTAATTACAAGGAGTCCTCATAACATTAAAGCAGAAAAGACCCAACAAGCAAAGTATCACACCATGTTCTGAGAAGGAACCTCTGCGACTCTGATGATGCAAAGATTTCTATGTCTCAAAGAAACTGTCACACTAGAAGAAAGTGTCCTGCTGACCAATGATTAAAGTTATGTGTTTTCTTCCAAAGCACTAGGACTACCTGCAGCGATCCCCATCTTCAACTCCTATAAAGAGAAGTTCAGATTTCTTCAGAATGAATCTGCAGTTTCTAATGCTTCTCAAAACCAGGAAATAGTTAGCCTGAACTACCTTCTTTTATGAACTGGTTTGATTGCCCTCAGTCGACACATCACAGGTCTCCTGCCTAAGCAGGAGAGATCGCTGGAAACGGTAAGGGGCACAAACCACAGAAGTTGGATACGATGAGTTGGAAAGTAGAATTAAATAGGCTACTCACAATAGTCTTGATATATTCGATAGAAGAGAACACAGCAAAACAGGCCAGAAATTTCCATTTCCTCAAAAAAAGGCAGAGGTGCAAAAAGAGAAGTCAAACTTCCTAATCTTCTCTTTGAAGAATGATGTGGAAACAAGAAAACAACTAACTCTGCATATTTAAGAAATTTATGTGTATTTATTCCTTCCTGTAAATAATGAATAGCTGCACTTTGCTACTATTTATCAACAGAAAGGAAAAAGAAAGGAATAAATAAACAAATAAATAAATAATCTGTTTATCCATAGCTAGTCCTGTATAGTTATTTTAGGTCACGCTACAACTTTGATAATGCAAATATACAGCCAAGATTTGGAAGCAAACAAATAATGCTTGACTACAGGACATCCAGATGGCAACTGATAACAGACAAGAGTTAAAGAGCTTGATTCACAAGTGTAATCTGATTACTCTCAGTAGCAGAGTTCCTTTGCAGAAAGATGCACAGGATTATGCAGAATTCACTGCAAGTCAGATAAACCAAATTACTGTCTGTAAAAACAATGGATGTCTTGAGTTTGTAATTTATGTAATGTGGCAATGGTCACAACTTGCTACTGACCACGAGAAAAATGAGTTCAAATGGAGTCGAGTCTGAGACCAATAGCTTGATGAAGCACTGTGTAGGAGGTAACAAAGATGACTTTTGAAAGGTATTTCAAGCATTTATTTTTGGAAAGCGCTCTCTCTCTAAGCACTATCTAGTAACGATTAAAAGTACAGCAAAAATTATTGTTCAACATATACAAATAAGAGAGTTGAACAACAAGATATGAACTTTAAAGAAAATTTGAATTGGAGGATCCAAATAATATGTAAAGCAATAAGAAAGACTGTGTAAGCAGGGATCTCAACAGCTTGAAAGGACATAAAAAAAAATGAAGACGTTTGAACAAGAAACAAAATGCTTAAATCAAACACAAGTGAGTAGTGCCAAAGTTTAATAAAACTGCTCTTACATAGGCATCAAATTCTGGGCAGCTGCTGAAAACATGAAAGAAATATGAAGATAAACAGTGAATTCCATCTCACTATGAGCTTAATGAACAGAGCATTCTTGGAAGAGAGAAGCTGTGCCCACAGGTGTCCCTTGCTCAGGTGAGGAAATACAAAGAGAAATGAAAGAAAAAAAAAAAAAGAAGAAGAAAGAAAAAAGTATCAGAGCATGTAAAAATACACAAATGAACAAGAAGAGCATATAGTATATTAAAAAATATCCAACTTCATCTGGAGATGTCAGTGATTAGGAAGACTTGACAAAAGGGAGAAGCTCATTTATTCACGTATATGACACTATCAAATTAGTAAATAGTTCTGGAAAAATCTTGACATTGTTGACAATCTAGGAAGCCTGGTGCCACTCACGAGTACTTACAATGAACTCTGAGAAATTAAGTAATCATATTTAGTAGCAGTAATAAAACTGTTCGAGACAGACACACATGTTAAAATACCCGATCAATGCCCTAAGGAGAAGGATGGATGAAATTTAACAAAGATCTACTGTGATCGACCATTGCACTGAATATATGCAAAACAGACTGGTAAAGCACTTCGTATTAAAGTAAAAACCTACTACAGAGCTACAACAGAGAGGAAGTTCCATTTAAATAAAGCAGTAACAGAAGTCTCGCTGTAGCAAAAAGCTTTTCAGGAAGACTGCAGATGTAAAGTAGAATGATCTTAAGTCCAAACTGAGGGCCAACAGAGTAATAAATCAAAGCACGTGTATTAAAGCAAATGAAAAACCTTTATGATAAATAATAAAACTTAAGAACTGAACAGAATAGCAACAATTAACAGTTAATATTTAAATATTTAACAGGAAAAATACTAATGCTGCTGCTGCTAGTGTCTGCAAAGACAGAGCAAAAAAGAAGAAAAGAAAGAAGAAAAAGAAAGAGAAAAATAATGCATAAACATATTTTTCTTTATTGAATTGTAATTTCAAAATACTAATATGATTAAGAGATTAAAAAGCTCCCATTAGACATTTCACACTCATATTGAGTTCATTAAAAACTTTCCTAAACCATGCTCTCTATGTAATTTTTGTAATTTTAAATTATCCTGAGTAACATATATAACCATTCTTTATAAAGTTCAAGGTTCCAAGTTCATTTTCTTATCTATTAACAGGCGGAAGGAGGTTTGTAGAAGAAAGTTAGTTCAATATCATCAGCTTTACAGATGCCATCCTATGTTCTGATAGGGCCCTATATTCTCATAGGACACTTAAATTTGTTGCACTGTATTTGAAAATTCCTATGATTAGGAATTCTTTTTTTGGATAAAATTTACAGATTTTTTCATAAAACTGGCTTATGATGCTAAATCTAATACTTAACTGTAAAGAACCCAAGTTTATGATTTTTCCCTGAATCCTGAGTTTAACTCTTAAATTATTTTGACAATGATCCTCAGGATTTCTAATACTTCTCAACCAAAAAAGAGACTCCAACACATGACAAGACCTACTATGAGCTGGATGTGATGTGTACAAAGTTTGAGTAACTGCATTTGTACTGATTTATAGTTCATTTGATAGAAATTGCCTCCCTCCTATTTTCTAATCAACTTCTCCTCCTTCTGATTTCATGCTATTGCTGCCTGCCCTGTGTTTTTAGATTCATAATTCTGCAGTTTTCCTCCCATTAAGAAGCTCTTTTCTGTTTCCATCTCAAACACAAATTTCTAATCCACTGCCATTATAGCTGAAAGCAAATGATGAAGATCTCAGAAAAACAAAGAAACACACAATAGGCAGCAAAATAAAAATAACCAAGTAAAAGAGAATTAAAAAAATAATGAGAACATGGAGAAAGAAGGGAATACTATCACTGAAAAGCCATTTGGTTAATTTTAAAACGGTAAAAGCAAATAAAAATAAACAAAAATTCAGATCTACAATCTCTGCCCTGCCAACAGAGCATCTTTGTTGTACAAGAAACTCCTGTAATGCTTCCCCTATTTTCTTTAACACACACGGAGCTGCAGCAGAGAATTAATCACTTCCAGCAGTGGGGTCAGAATAAAAAAGTGGAGTTCAAGTAAGAAAGATGTCCTGAAGAATATCTGGATTCTTGTCATTAGATACATTTTTAAATGTGGTGCTTCTGACATGCTTTCAGCAGAGTTTCTCTACACGGTGGTCCTGTATAGGTTGTAATGTTCAGAAATAGACCTTGGAGAACATCCAAGTTTGTTATTAGTAACCTTAGTGCAGCTACAGTGGTTCTACTTAACACTCAGTTTAAAACATTTATCAGAACCATCTGGCCTATCTACCACAATTTTATAAGATTATACAATTAACAAACATACAATAAATTACAATTCTGTGTAACTTTAAATGTTTACAGAGCTAGACATGGTACTTGTTGCTGCTCTAGATCAGCAACTGTCTGTGACAGCACAGGGTGAAGCCAAAACAGAAGTGGTGAGTACTTTAAAGATATAAACCAAAACATAAAAACTATAGTAATTCTGGGCATATTTCTCAATGGAAAACAAAAACAGATTATTATGAAACATTACTTATGATACTTACCTTCAAGCACACTTAAGTTTTCAAGTTTCATAAGAACAAAAAACGAGAGTTTAGCTTTTCCTTCTTAACTTTATTTAGGAAATTTTAGTTGGGGAATCTATTCACTGAAATATCAGCAATGTTTATCATTTAGCTAGCCTGACTCTGGGCCAACTTGTCCCAAAATTATGTTACACAAAAACAAAAGATAAATGAAAATAGGCTCTAACAAATATTTCCCTATACTACTTGTAAGGTATTTTAGTATATAAAAATTTATATATATTATATATATATGGATATATATATGTATAAATCTGAGTGAGAGCTCACAAGGAGTTAAATAGTTCATCATTTCATATTTTAACTTGACAAGTAAAAGACATAAATAATCAAAATAGATTTTTAATCTTTCTACTATTTTGGCCATAGGAATCATTACTTGAAACTCTACTCAAGAAAGCTGCTAGAATGCCAAATTTCCTTCAGATCTATTTAATGCTCTCATTCGCCATAAAATGCTCATCTAGAATACAGACCAAATGTTTATACAAAACAACTTATGGTTATATTTTTTACTCGTTTCTAGTACAGTAAATCACTACTAGGATAG
>JAUBOD010000314.1:4859494-4873275 GCA_032353885.1 Nothura maculosa | reverse complement strand
CTGCAACGGGTGGGATTATTTTCAGTGCAATGGGCTGCCCCAGCTCACACCACCTTAGCTACTTGCCTCACCTTTCCTATGGACCGGTGACAGTTACACACGGCAGTCAGCATCTCGGCTAATTACAGCATGAATTCCTCAAAACTATTACAGAAAAGGTTTCACTATGTTCCGGCTGCATTCAAATTCTGAATAATTCATGTTATCTATTACCAGGTTAACTCAGGATAAAGAGATACTGAAAAAGATATCGGAACAGAAGGTTCCATCTGTTAATACGACTCTTGGTTCCCTTCCATTCCAAGTAATCAATGACTTTGCTCAGGAAAAGCCTGGAGCAGCCGCTCCGCAGGGATGCGCTGCCCCCATGCCAGCAAGGGCAGCAGCTCCGTCAGCAGCGCGGCGGGAAGCGGCGCCCGCGCTCCCGCATCCCGACCCCGCGGCCCCGCTCCGGCTGCCGGGTCCGGCACGGGGCAGGAGCCGCCTGCTCCGCGGCACGGGCCGCCCCTCGGCCAGGAGCCCCGGCGCCCTCTCCGCCTGGCGCATCCAAAGGGGCTCTGGTTTCCACGGCACAGGAACGCGAGGCGGAAACAGGGCCCCTCGTGGGGCTCCTCATGGACACCCAGGGACTCAAACAGGACCGGGGACCCAGGAGTCCCCTCATGGGGCTCCTCATGGACACCTAAGGACTCAAATAGGACTAGGTACGTTTAAAATCCAACTACTGACTGCACTACCCAAGGTGCTCTGCATTTTCCAGCCTAAGAGGGCATCCTCCCCATGAATCTGTAGCCTAAATTCATCCAAACAGCATTTAAGTACAAAATAGAACACAGCAATCTATATGCAGATCTGATTTCTTTATTTTTCTCAAGACAAAGAGTTACCTGAATTGTCCCCAGCGGCGCCCATACTGTGCCAGCCAGGTCAGGAATTTGGACTCCCAACCTTCCAGTGTTATCCCAAACAGCCCATGCTCCCCAGAATCCATTAATCATCTTAAATATTTTCCCAGTTAGCTGAATTTTGTTAACTGTGACAGCAGGCAGTGGAGCCTGCACGTTTCCCTCACAGATTTATGCTACCACCACTTTGCACAACATCTCTTTTTAAGAGCAAGTTTACGTTTTGCAGTGAGGCCGTTTTCCCACAGGCTTCCACTCCTTTGCTATTTACATTTCATCTCAGCCCCCAGCCCCTAAATCCAGGACAGTAGTTTCAGAGAGCCAAAAAGCTTTAGAAACCCTACTGTTCTTCAGGATATTCTATTTATTTCAGTAACAGTGATGATTCCTTAAGTTATAAGGCAAGCACGTGTGAAATCCATGAACACTATTTCAATGGTCTGGCTGTAGGACGGTCAGTAAAAACTGTCCCTCTGAAGTACTAGTCTCTTGTGCCAAACTGATGCGAATAGACTGGGTTTAAGAAAGAAATCCACGTTCAAAATGTGAACAAAACAAAACAACAAATGTGCTGGTTCTCTAAGACTTGTTTTCAAGCCAATAATGACAACTTAGTATGCAAAAGTTAAAACAGAAAAAAGTAATTTTGCAATTAATCTAATTTACTCTCAACCCCACCACCTATTACGCTAAAGATCATAACTCTGTGATTCTGCTATCCTAGCATCTAAGAGTTACCACATAAAAGAGCTAAATCTTCATAAACAAATGAAAATTATGACAAAATTATACCTCAAGGGAAGGAGTGGGGAGGATGGGGCGGCCTCTTTTCAATGGTGGCCACTGATAGGACTAGAGGAAGCGGCCACAAACTGAAGCACCAAAAGTTCCATGGGAACTTAAGGAAACATTTCTGGCCAGCGAGGGTGACGAAGCCCTGGCACAGGCTGCCCAGGGAGGCTGTGGAGTCTCCTTCTCTGGAGATCTTCAAAATCCTCCTGGATGCCGCCCTGCGGAATGTGCTCTGGGTGACCCTGTGTGTGCAGGGGGTTTGGACTGGAGGATCTCTAGATGTCCCTTCCAACCTTAAGGAGTCTGTGATTTTCTGAACTGAAATTATGTTTGTCGACAATCCACATGGAAAGACACCACATAAACATCATCAACCACGGAAGTACTCTCTGCTGAAGCCATTCCTTATTCCTTGTATGTCATCCAAGCTATTTGGCTCAGAAGTTTTAAAATAACACAAGGTGCCACAAGATGCCTCCTCACAGTGGTTATTTCCCATCACCTGCTTTAACTGACTGAAGAAAACAATGACCCTGAAAGGCCACCCCACCTTCTTCCACCTCCACATAAACTAACAGGACTGAAAGTCACTTCTCTCTCATCTCCAAACCTAATTCCTGTCGAATCAGAAAGCCAACCTGCCTGTTCAAGGACCACAAGGGAAGTTATGGGGATACATGACTGGAGCAGAGTCACGTCAAGTCCTTATGAGGTCACAAGGCAACTGGATCTTGTGGGGCAGTCAGGCTTTTGTGGTGGCCTCGGGCAGAGCTGGCATCTCTGAGAACGACACGTCTACCAGGGAGCCCCTCCACCACCGGGGCAGCCCCAAGGGGTCCCCCACAGCCCCATGGCCCTCGCGCCTCTGCGCCGGCCTCCTCGAGGAGGAGCTGCCTCCTCCTTCACCAGCCTCACTCCTTCCAGGCACCAACACTGCAATGAAATACGGAACTGAGCACGTTTCTGATATTTCTACTTGAAAAAAACAAAATAACCAACCAAATAAATAAATAGCTAAGACAGAAATAACAGCGCCCTAGAAAAATGACCATGTCATCTTTCAGGAAGTTAAATGACTTCTCCAACACACTAAACAATAACTTTAACTAGACTTTTTCAAAAACATATGTACAACTAACAAGGCCAATAAAGAATCTATCCTGCTTTCAATTATCAACTTATTTGTAATAAACTTCACGCAATCTACACATCAGCACATTAGTTTCAAGCAGGACATGAGAAATGGTGAACAGATATATAAAACCAAGAGGGAAAACAAAGCTCAGCTTCGACACAAGTCATTCCTATTTTCAGAAGAAATGTGAGCTCCATTTCTCATCAGGTGTATATTAAACACTAGTGCACTGTTGCTCAGTCAACTTGCAACAGTAACAAATACAAGATCTTTGACAGAAACTACTGTTTGTCTTACTTAGCTCCAAATAATCTCTTGCTCTTTCACTTTCTTCCCATTCTGGACAAGTCCCCAACAAAGCACATTTCCGTCTTCCTGCTCAGGGATACAATCCCATCTTCACTAGGTCTGAAATACAGGATAGGAGGAATCCCTTGGGTTTTGGCAGCACGGGCACAGTACATAAGAATAACCAGATGCTGCTTACAGCACTTGCAGATACAGATAAACGAAGAGCAAAACCCAAGCCAATGCCCAGGTGCTCACGACAGCAGCACGTTCTGAGCTCCCCCACTACTTGGCTCTCTGTTACAAGGCTCCTCTACCTGGTGTCCCAAAGGAACACGATGCATTCATGATGTTAGCAGCCAGCAGCCAGAGAAATCACCAAGGAGAAAGCCAAACCCACTGGATTTCGTCAGGAAAGTGAAACTGCCCCTTGAAGGCGGGCCCTGCTGCAGCCAAAAAATGATGCTTTCCTTCTTTGGGTTTATGACTTACTAAAGGAATCACTTCCTGCTTTGGGACTGAAATTCCGCAGTCCACTTGGTAGGTTTGTCTTGGGTTCTTTTGGAGAGACAGAAGGGCAGGAACAAGAAAATTACTGTTTTTTAAATGTCATTCACAACCTTTCTCAGGGCTCTTCAGATACAAACGCTTAGTTCTCAATTATCATGTTTCTGGAAGCAAAAGGCTGCTTTCATTAGTGTAGTTTTAAAGAAAATCCTGTTTGAGAAAGTATCAACTTGAAGCTCCAGTCACAAGTACTTATCCCATACAATTTGCATACTATTTCCTTGACAGAGGTACAGAGTGCAACGTTAGTTACACACACACAGAAGTATATCAGAGTAAGAAATCTAGATCAAAATATTTTTAATGACTTTGTATTGCTACAGGAGAAATCTATGTATAGCATTCGGTCTGGTTCAAGTCCCCCTTTTATCTGCCTTTGCTTATTTAATTAAAAGTGCTTTGGAACAACTTCCTTGCATGTCTTTAGAGTATTCTGCAGAAGGGAAAGCGGAGCTCCCTTTCGGCAGCTCCGCCAACAAGCGCTAAAGACGGTCATTACTGGAGGGTGGATCCGGCCATTACGTACCCAGCTGTTTGGGGAAGCAAAGTACGGTATTTGGGAGCCCTAACCAGCAGATTCCACATGGAAAGCCTGTTATTTAGCAGCAATGCATGTATATATGTACAAATAACATGAAGGGAAGGGGCTCAGACACCTCTGCAGCTCCGTCACGATGAAAAGCTCCTGATTTCCATTCACTGCCAGGAGCCACCGCGAAGCAGGAGCGAGAGGCAGGTGGTCTGAAGGGCCAAGGGGGTCAGAGCAAGCACAGGGTCTGCACCACCATCCATAAAACCAACACAGAGCTTAGTCATATGAGAAGCTTCTGCTGCAAAACCACAGCATGGGCCATCAGGTAAAGCCCAGGCTGGCCAAGCATCTGTTCCAAAAGCCCAATCATTTTGCAGCGGTGTTAGTGATATGAGTGAATAAAAATACAAAAATATCCTAATTAAATCATACACGCAGAGCTAAAGGTAGAGCTTGGCCAGCGTACCACATTTAAAAATGTTGTTTTCATAAAGCTTGACCCAACTCCTATGCAATTTAGTAAAATTTACTTTTTAAGAGAGTTCACAAAAAAAAAAAAGCCCCAAACCACAAGAACAAAGATCTTCAACTTTACGTCCAACAGCAACTTTTGGTGTAACCTTCTGCAGGACTTGCTCAACACTGACTGGGCACTACGATGTCTGAGCACTGTCCAGGCAAAAGCAGCACGTAAAAACTGCAAGCAACTGCTTCACTGAAAATATCAAAGGGCATCAAATATATAAGGAATTCCTAGTTACTCATTAATTTCTTTTCTACAATGAGTGAATTAGCAAGACACATACACACGGAAACACACACAGCGACTTCTACCCATTACTTGGAGTAAAATTTATTTCTCTTCTAATTCTCCTGAAATAAACACCTGGTCAAGCAGTGCAAGCTCTGAGCCTGATTTGCTCCTCGATATTTTCTCTACTGTTGCCAACTATTGACAGGTAGCTGAAATTGCCTCTTTAGTTTTACATTTTTAAAGAAATAACTACATTTACAGCTTTTCCCTCTATCCTACTGTGCTCAGCTAGTGACGACAGTCACTTTGTAGCTGCCTTCCCCCAACGCAGGCTCCCCAGCCCTGCAAAGAGGCCTCGGAGCAGGCGGCAGAGCCCTAGAGCAGAGCCGCGCTCCGCCGCGCTGGAGCCCAAAGGAGCCGGAGCTGCACTGGGATTAGGCAGAGAAACAAACAACAGGGGTTTACAAAGGGCTCGGAACGAAGGCAGTTAGGACTCGGTCACCACACAGAGTCTATGGCTGAACCGTCAAGATTAATAAACCATCAGGCTGTGATGCTTTTCAATCATGCTTTCCAATGTTCCAAAAAAGCGAGGTAAATCCAAGCAATGGGGACGTACTCCCACGCCGATGCCTTGTCTGAGGGAGTGGCCAGGCTGCTCCCTGCTCAGTCCAACACACGGTATCTTAGAGATCATACACTTGGATATGCAGTGCAGCCACCAAAAAGTGTTACGTAAGAAGGATACCAGATGGAAAACTGAAAATTACCAAGGTAATTCAGCACTGCAGAAGTTTCAATGGATAAAAAGAATGACGCACTGCCATAGAGCAAGGTGCTACCATCCATTTCTTCACAACTAATCACGCAGTACTTTATTCTGTGGCACTTGGTACAGGGAGGTACCACCTGCCAGGAACGTTTATGTCACACAGGTATGCAAGCCAAAGTGTCCAAAAAGGAGCTGTAAAGACTAATTCACAAATACCCGACACAAACGCAAAGGTTTTTGTTACCAGATGTTCCCCACGGCCAGGAGAACTGTCAAAAACCAAACTTTACTACTCCAGGAATTTCCCAACATTTGACGATATAGATGTGTGCAAATACATACATATATACACACACACACATACACACACACAGATATGCAGATATATCCTTCTCAACACATATGTCAACATACATAACCATGTTGGCCACGTCAAAGCAGAAGAGACCAGCTCTAACTTGGTGTGAACTATGCTAGCCCGAGGTACAAGGCACATAGAATAAGCCCTTAGATAGCAACTGGTAGTTTGACTGATACTGAAAGTATCAATGAAAAAGGCATTTATGAAACTATTATTTTTTGCTGCAAAAGATGTTAAATTAAATGAGATAAGCTGAGCTTATTTAGGGTTACAAGCTGAACGCCACTGCTTAAGAGCTGAACGGAAACCCCAGGCAGTGCTAAGGCCCCTGAGCTGGCCCAGAGCCTCCCTGCAGCTGCTGCCCACCCAGGCACCAGGCCCAGCCTAGGGCGGCCAGGCCCAGCCTAGGGTAGTCAGGCCCAGGGCAGCCCCTTGGAGCCCAAGTCCTGGCCTGGCCGCGTGCTGCGGAGCTTCTCTCTGTGCGGGAAGCCACTTCGGAGAAGGAAAAGACATCCATTAATGTCTATAAAGTTTGGAGGGTTAACTTATAAAAATTATTTCATTTTTCAGATGTACTGTACCTTTTTCTTGAATATTTAGAGTGAGCATGGGTAGAATACTATGGCACAAATTATACATATACCTGATCTTCTCCTTTATACAAAACTTTGTTTTCTTTTTCTTTCTTTCTTCCAATTGGCAATTCAGTAACTTTATTGTTTACTTTGAATATTTTAAATTAAGACAGACATTTAATGACTCACAATAAATAGCGGGGAGAAAACAAAAGTTTCTATTCTTAGTCACAACTGTAACTAGCCATAGCAAATGAAGACATACAGCATAATAAAAAGTTCACTGGAAGAGACTAAGTTGCTATGTGACAATGTGACAGTGCTATAACCTGACAGATTAAAATGCCAGTCTCATGCAGCTTAGCTTTTCCAATTTAATAACGTCTACATTTAAATACATCTGCAATATTCAGCTTTAACTTCATTTCTCACCGTATCTCGTGTATGTTACATGACCAAGCCATCTTTTACAAAATAAAAACAACTGCAGAACTTCCTCCTTGTCTCCTCACCTGCAGGACACAAAACCACATCACAGACTAATGAGAAATGGAAGTCATTGAAAAAACCACAGTGCTTTCAGGGAGGCAAAGCGAACACAAGGGACCGACGAGTTCCACAGGTGCTTCAGGTCTGCGGGATGCTCTGCTGCAGGTGGGGCCTCCCCACCCGAGCGGCACTTGTCCCCCTATCCACAATCCCACACTAACACCGGGACAATCAGGCAGATGTTCCACTCTGCTCCATGATAGCCAATTATTAATGACATCAGTTCATCCCAAAACACACAGGAATACATTTGCAGATCTTGAAGTAAAACTTCATTTTTTTTTGCACTTGCATCCACTTTCATACTCCCAATATTGCCTTGTTTTCCAGTATGATGGAAGCAATTATTAAAGTCAAGATCAACCCCTCTGATTTGCTGCAGTCAGGAAGATAACCATTTGCATGATCTTAAAACACGAGCCTTAAATCAGGTAATTTCCATTATCTTGGCTAAGCAGGGAAAGCAGAATTGTTTACTAGCATACTATGTAATGTTCCCTAAATCACAAAAATGTACCTTTTGAAAGTGCCTCATTTATCTGTGTAGTAGTTTATCTGCATATGACACTGTCGTACTTCACATTAGCATTTTAACTATTACATTAATATATTCCCAATGAAATGCACAGCAAAAACTAAAAATATTTTAACTGCTAAGACCAACTTATTCAATCAACGTATCTGGTTGCAACTTGCTACTGCTTTTACCCCAGAAGTTATCAACGCACAATTCTAATGTTTTGAGAAAAATATACGACACACTCCATTTCCCCCTTCTCATATGAAATCATAATCCCAAATCACCATATCATAATACTCTACACAGCAGCCATTCGTGATATCATCATCAGGGACTACAGCATTAGATAAGAAATAAAGCAGCAGAGTAATCCTAATAAGGATTTTTTTTTCCTTGAAAAATATTCCATAGTATAAAACACACTTCAGGAATGCAGAAAATACGTCCTGGTTCTCTGCCTCTCCCCCCTTTCTTTCCTGCAAATCAATATTGTGGCCCAAGAGTCAAGCAAGCTGTATCTATAACTGTAGTCTTTTTATTTCCTTATTTTTTACTATCTTTATATAAAATTACAAACTTTCCTCCTAATATAGAAACAGGTCTCTGAATATATATCCCTAAACACTAAATAATCATGTAGATGAATGTCTTTTTTTTAAGTCTTCTCATTTAGAATTTTTACATTTTTGTACGAAAAAAATCATGACAAAAATACTGATGTTACAGTCACTTAAGCTGTACTGCAAAACGGGCCGTTCGTGGTAGTTTGCAAAAGTCTGTAGGAAATCAGATAATAGATTATTTCTACTGCTTTTTATATTCATCATCAAGACGGAGCATATCTAGGAACTGTGTGGGGCAAATGTTAGCATATAATTTTTTAAAAGTATCTAAATCCTTAACCAGGTAAATAATTCTGACACCTCCTGAATTCTGTGAGTTGTTTTTTGCTTTGATTTTTAGAATACTTATTAATGTGAATTTGCTCCCAGTGCATCTCATTTGTCAGAAGCTGAGCAGAGGAGATGAAGCAGCCCCGCAGCATGAGCAAGTCAGGGGCACCGAGCAGCCACCCCGCACAGGGAGGGGGACCCGCTGGTGCCACGGGATGAGCCAAGGAAGAAGGGGGCCCAGCTCCGGTTTCCCTGCCCCTGGTCAGGGAAAGCTCTGCTGCAGGTGCCCAGTTTCCTCTGTGCAGAGAGGAAAGAGCAACTGGCAGCACTGCAGAAGCTGCGGATGGAAAAGGCCTCTGGACAACCAGGCTTCGTTCTCTGCCCACCCTAAAGTACTCCTGAGGCCCCACCAGAATTGAGGCATCAATCCATACATATTAGTTCAGCTCCTTTGACAGTGGCATCGGTACCGTCCATATGGAGTTGTCATTTGGACATGCTGTCAGGTTAACCTGCAGAATACAAATAAGGAAGGCAGAGGAAAGGCCAATTTTAACTACCCCAGAACTCAGGCAAAGCAGAACGCGACGCAGTGGCACAAGCGGCCGGCGCTGCTCTCGCTGCGAGGCCGCGGCCCTGCCCAAAGGCAGCAGTCGGCCACAACCAAAAGCAGCTCTGCAGCTTAAAAAAAATCCTTTCGATTTTATATAATGATAACTATTACCCCTAAATAAAGTGTTTACAAGATGCATTTGGAGCAAAAAGAAATTGTTAGAAAAACTTCCAAACTTCCAACATACTAAGACGGGAAATACTCCAAACTTCCCAGTTTCAAAGGAAAGAAATGCCCCGACGTGAGACACTCTTGGAGCTACTCTTTTAGGATACAGGCTCACAGACAAACCCACAGGAATGGGAGCCCACTACGAAATCCTTGTGTGCCCGAGACACCCTTTCATGGCCCCACGTGTTCTGCAGCACAGAGCACCTTCCAAAAAATATTTTTTGTAATTGAACTATTTTGACACATCAAACATTACTGCATAACTACACGGCCCTCCAACATACACCCCCTTTGGAGTCCTCCAACAAATACGTGCGAGAAACCGCATTTCTGTAAAACTGAACACGGGACTGAGATCTTCACACACTGCCTTGCATTACTAAATACAGATTAGGGACATTTTTTAAGATTAAGACTTTACCATAAAAGTAAAAAATGCTTCAGGTAGCAGTTCTCAAACTTAAACCTCCAACTTTTGCAGCCCTGCTTTTCCTTGGGTGCTCTGAGGTCAAAGCACAAGCAGTTGCAAATGGAATCCAGCAGGAGTCTGCACCGAGGACACATCCCCATCCAAATTCCTGCGACAAGGAAGGGGCTCCACAGACTATCCCAGGGGCAGCTGGCAGCCAGTTTTGAACTCCTGAAGCACTAAAGTAACACAGAAAGAAGTGGTGGAAGCCCAACCACCTGCTCCAAAGCATGGCCGACAAATGCTCTCTCCCCATAACATTTATGCACCTATTTTTGGAGACACAGGTTAAAAGGAAAGAAATGAGTCCTGCAGATTATCTCATTTTACATTTAGAGTAACAGTCATCCTGTTTACTTTTATAAAAGTAAGTATAAATATATATATCTCTATGTGCCTATAGAGTCTCTGGCCCCTCACCAGGAGCATCGCCTGCTGCAGCACCCGGTGCTGACAGCCAGGAACGTGACCGACCCGGCCGGGGGCTGCGGGGAGGCCGGGCTGCAGAGAGCAGAAGGGGAGAATGAAGCAGCAAGCCCAGCACAGGGGCCGGGCAGCACTGCAGCGCTCCTGCCCGGGCTCCTTCCATGGCCTTTCCTTCCTCCAAAGGCAAATAAAGGTTCTTGTCTGGGGTGCCAGGGCCTGCATTGCTGCCAGGCACCACAGTGGTGATCTCGGAACCGATTAGCATGACGAATTTCAGAGAGGTCCAGAGCAGCAACATGTTACACTGGAAGGCTTCAAACGATGATTGCAAACTGCTCAACTTTGGTTGGAAGGAAGTGAATATAAAACATCCCATATATAATGCCTCAAATGTCCATTAGATGCCACCTGAAATGCACCCTCTTCTCAAGCACTTCAGTTCCCACTGTAGGACATACCAAGTCAGCAAGGATTTCAGACGTGGCAGAATCCAGTTTGACAGACTTGTTTTCCCCCACCTCTATTCGCTCTCTGACAAGAGGCCCAGATCTGAGTTAAGGATTCTCTCGTTCCTCCGTTGGTGGTAAGCCACAAAATCCCTAACATCATGCAGTGTTTCAAACTCATTTTCTAACACACACTATTTTCAACCTTATCTGTTAATTTTACATTGCTCACAATCAACCATATGTCTCTTGCATCATTAATATTAACTCCATGCTATCTGTACTCTTTTTCTCCAGTTATCCTCGTGGTGCTGTCCTTATTTTGCTTGCTTAAACACCTGCAGTAGTTTCTCACGGTCAAGGGAGATGGTTTTGACCATTATATTTCCGCTCTCATTCTGCAGCACAAACCTACCCGTTTCAACACTTGTAAGCCTTGCTATCATCCTTTGATGAACTGGTTTTCAGTTCCCATATGGTTTTATCTGGCATTGCCTCCTACATCATCAATACATTGCTGTGCTCTCAAGAACACTTTTGCATAGGAGTTTTATTCACCTGCAAACATTCTCATTCTTCACACAGGAGCAACTTGTTGCTATGAGAGCTCTCCTCTTCTGTGACCATTCCTAGCGAAATATCCCTGCTCAGCTCTCTTGAAAGAACCAGAAAAATAATAAACTCTTCCAGCACCATATATATTCATTTTAAAACTTCTCAAAATCCTCTCATCTTTCTCTCTCTTCCTCATTCAGTAGCCACACACACACTACTGCGAGATATTCTGAAGTTTTTACCAATTTAAACATTTTCATTACATTGCTTTTATATTTTAAGCATTTGCAACAAAAATAAAACAGTTAAAAACAAACAAACACAAAACCCATCACAGTATTTATTTCCATTTGTAAATAACTTTCAGGAACTCAAGACAACTGTTTGGCCCTAGAAATCATCTAAGTAACAAGATTGGATCTACCGTAGTGAAACGTAGCCAAAAGGAGGACTAGCTAAAACGTAGCTAAAAGGGGGAAAAATCCCCAAAACTCTAAGTATGATACCAGCCGACCCGTGTGGAGCCTGTTTCCACAAATGCCTATGCTGTTGCTCTTGCTTAGACCATCACATGACTTCCCTGAGTATCCGTGATGTCCTCCACAAATTTGGAGGGAAAAAAATAACCCACTCTTTTCAGAGCAGCAGCCTGTATGAATAACCTGCCCGAGTCACAACTGCAAGCGAGTGAACAAAATAAAAACAGGAGGCCTGAAGGCAGAGTTTCTATCCCTATCAGGGCCAATGCCTGCAGGCACTCGAGGGAGAGCAGTGCTGTGTGCCTGAAAAGCTGCTACCTAAGATAATAGCAGTAATTTCTGATGTACACAGGCAAGTAAGAGAACGATGAGCTGCACTTTTACCCACCCTCCTCTATGCCCTGAGCTAGGGCAAAAGGTAGAGAAAAGGAGAGCTGTTCCTCTGCTTTTCTTCTCTGGAGACTCCAGTGGGGTCAACAGCTCAGAAAAAAGGGACAAGAAGCATAACTGCCAAACTAACACAAACCTACGTTAACTTTGGCCAGGGAAAATCATCAGTTTAGCAACAGAAATAATTCTAATCATGACCATCAAAAAATACGTAGCTGCATGATAATGTTTTTTAAATACTGTGTAAATTGCAGGCTTGCATGACAAAAATGCAGCTTGCCCAGCTCGCTGGCAACCTCTCCTACTCCCTGCCCCTTCACTGTCCTGAGCAGAAGGAACAACAGCCCAAAACCAGAGCAGTCTCAGGCACTGCCCCTTCCTGCGCTCCTCTCGCAGCAGGCTGAGTTTAAACGTTCTCTTACACAAGCCTAGGGCCTGGGATAAGCAATAGTTTTGCACTATATATAATCACAAACTGTAAAGAGTACTTGGTACTTACTTCCACATGCAAGGTAGAGACTCAGTCCCTAAATCTTCATGTTTATAGATATAAAAACTTCTCTCTGAGGTTCTCTCAAGTTTTGAAAGTTTATATATATATATAATGTATGTATACGTACGTATATACATGTGTAAATATGTAATGTATGTATATATATATATACACACACACACACACACACACACACACACTTTTTTACATTTTTGTCTTGTAACCGATTCCAAACAATAGATGGTACTAGGTGTGGGATAAAAATAGTCCAAATGCAGCCTACCTCAAACATAAGATGATAAAACTTTCGTCACATCACCCAGGCTTTCACGTGTTATGTATAATACAATAAAATCTATTCTGTATAAAAGTATTTATTACTTTTCTGCTAACTTTATCAGGGCAACAACAGCATCAACAACAAAAATAAAATTCTCCTTCAAATAAATCCTTCTTAGCTTTTGTAAATACAGCAACACCACAAAGAAATGCTTTTTCAAGGTGAGACTGTCTTCCCCAAAAGGTCTTTAAGGAAGAGATAAAATCTTATACTTGATTATATGCACTTTCATGCCTTTATGATAATGTAATGATTAAAATAACAGTAATTGCAATTATGACATTTTTTAAAATAAGAATAAAAATCACAATCCAGTGTTAACGAAAAATATAAACTAAAAGAACTGAAACTAATAATCTGTTCATGCAGCAAAGACTCAGGGAAGAAAAATAAAAAGTCTGGGTGTTTTACACCAAGAAGTCAGACCCTCACTGCAGGAAACCTGAGCTCCGGAGGGCAGATCCCCCAGGAGCCACATGCAGAGCCAGCTGAGCACGGCACAGCTCATGACACCTCCGTGCTGCAGTAACCCCCTCATGTGGGCTGCAAGTCAAATAAAACCCTGTGGCCAATTCAAATGAGGATGTTGGCCATCAACGATGGTAACTAGTGGTATTTGAATACAAAATCCTTCATCTACCTTCTGCAAGGCCTGCCCCATGCAGCCTGCCTAGCAAAGCATCCCATCATTATTCCCGCATTCCCTCCTTCTCGCCGGGTGCAGTGGAGCAGCCAGAGCTTTGCACATCCCCACCC
>JAUBOD010000314.1:4845738-4859394 GCA_032353885.1 Nothura maculosa | reverse complement strand
GGATACGGGCCCCGTTAACAGACACGTGGGCTCCCGGAGCCCCAAGGCCAGTGCGTGGCCAAGCTCGGAGCCAAACAGCCCCAGGAGCCTCTACAGCTTCTAGAGCAGAGCTCTGCACAGGCTGCTTTCCAAACGTTTCATGCAAAAGGCCACCAGATGAGCAGCCCGACACGTTTATGTCGCTGCTCTATGTCCCATGGAATGGGAACAATCCTGCCCATGCTGCGCCGGCAGCAGGGCAACTTCCAGCACTATCCCCAGAATACTGGAAAGCTTCTAATCACATTGATTTTGATAGTGCAAGGGCTGCAAGACAGCAATACTGCACATCACACTCTACTGGAAAAAATAAATAATAAAAATAGCAAGCAAGTTCTTTGATATTCCTTTCCTAAGCAGTATCTTTGCACCAATAATTACACGAAACATAAGGACTTCTTCAGCTAAGTTTGGATTGTCAACCTCCATGTACCAAACAGTGCACAATATATGTATTTCCATACTGAATATGTAGGTTAGGGCTTAGTGGGTTTTGGAAGCTAAAAGCACAGTTTATTTCTTCCAATCAGCTGGGTCTTTTCCAAATTCTAACAGCTTTGTGTTTTCCTGACTTAGCTAGATCACCAGCAGGATAAAAAAATGCCTGAATTCACACAGTAATCATGGACAACCAAATCTCCCTATTTTATATGGAATTTTAAAACTTGTGCCTGCAGCTTTTACTTATGTACATACAGATGAGCCAAGGAAAACCAAAGAAAGGAACATTCAGTTTACACTAATTTTGATAACTTTTTAAAAAAAATTATATCTTCATTGCTCTTACTTTTTAATTGTCTACTCCTGCTAAGGCAGACATGGTCCAGATCCCCTACATTTGACTTCACAAATAGACTCCAGACAGAGACCACCAGTAGTTTTGGTCCTGCTCTGAACAGGGCTGAGTCTCCCCAGGCAGAACCAAAGGCAATTCCACATGGGCAAAGCTCGGGCCTACCCAGGCCTCAAGTCTGAACTACCTGCAAAGCTCTGCTTCTCACTGAGCACAGAGATCTGCAGACAAATGACATCTCCAACTCCACTGTCCATACACGGATGTCTCTGGACGTGCAGGGAAGCCAGGTGCTTGTTTGTGATTATAGGCAGAACACTAAGATTAATTTTTAAGTCAGCTTTGTGTTTGACCTTACTTAATGCCCACTTGCTTCAACAGCTGCACTTTCTGTAAAATAAAACTAATGTGTTTATTAGGGGAATGAAAGCTGCTATAGAACAGTATCATTTGTTCACTGATAATGTAAAAATAATAGATCTAAATAGAACAGAATCTTGTATTATTTAAGAAAACATTTTTTCTAGAAATGTAGTTATATTTTGATAATAACATATCGACTAGAAGACATATTAATGAAACAGCTCTGCATATGAAAAAATGTTGTCCCTTAGTATTGTATTTGATTTTGTTATCTCACACACTTTTATTATGATTCTATACGCACTGATTAATGCAATATCTTTCTAATAAATGACTTCATGGTTTACGGAGAAGCACATGGTGCCAGGCAGCCTAACAAGTTTAGCTAAGTTTGAAGAAAATAAAGTATTTTGGCACATTTAAAGAAATGTGCTTAGTAAAAATATTCCAAGCTTTCTGATAGTTCTTCAAACCCAACTGAAGACAATATGTCTTGCTACAATATTCAGCCTTTGCACAGAATTGTCGTCAGAAACAAAATTGACCGGGGAAAAAAATAGTTATATATAGTTGTATTCATCAGAGCTGGAAAAAATGACCTTGGAAGAAGAAACAAAATGCAAAGGAGGGCTGCAGTGCCTGGCTGGGTCTGTGGAGCACCCAAAAGCACATTTTTCAGACGTGTGAAATACCCATCAGATATTGGGCTGTTTCCTGTGAATCCTACAGTTCCACAGCTGCAGAATTCTTTCAGATACCATGGAATCCATTACCATTTTTTTTTCATGTTTCCAAGCACTTGATATTTAGTGCTTTGTCCTCTAGGCCATTTTACTAGGATATATTTTTCCCTTCTTTGTTTTTTTTTTTACGACTAGAAATGTGATTACAGTAAACATTGCTCATGCCATCTACGCACACAGACATGAACGGGTCAAGGAGCAGCAGGTGAACTCCAGCTTGTGTCGAATCCTAAGGCGAAAACGAGGATTGCCAAGGAACAGCAGACAGGGATGTGAGCAGCAAGGAATCCCCCTTAACTTCCCTGCACATGGGAAAGGGTTTTCAGACTGGTGCAAGCGGGGAGCACCAGAGAAACCAAGCGAGGGGGAAAAGGGTGCCCAGAAAGCACATTCAAAGTTTCCTCACAAATAACTATTATTAGTATTATATACAGTGCATAGTATTAAGAACAATCAATTACCACATTAAACTATTAGCCCAAACTGTGTGTATTTCTATAAGAAAGAAGAACATCTCACAATAGATTAATATTGCTCTGGAATTTACTCCCATTTACCACACTGAGTACAAGGCTCTATTATAAAGTATATACTCCAGAGACCAAGATAAGGTTGCACATTTAGACTTAAATTAGGTCAATCCTGACTTTTTCAGGTATTTACTGTGCAACTGTAGCATTATATGAACACAGACTGTTGATTTTAAACGTAAACGTCCCTAGGTTTTCATAGATGGTACTGGGGAGAGAAAAGTATTCCAAGAAACAGCTCTACAATCTCCCGTGTTCCAAAGCTCCACTATCTTCCCTCAAAATTATAAAGAACATAAAATAAAAATTCTATAACATAGACATGTTTACCTGGTTCCTGCCTGGATCCTACAACAATCAGGGTCACCAGAACCCAGATGCCCTTGAGGAAATGAACTCTGTAAGGGAAGTCCTGCTCTGAAGGGGCTGATTTGTTTTCCCATGTTTTTTAACCATATTAATATTAAAACAAAAAGAACACAGTGTAAATACATATATTTATATCATAATCATTGCTGACATACTTGGAATGTACTAAATTAACTCGCCCCCACCTATTAAATTATTATCATTTCAGTTAAGTCCCTGGAAGGTATCATAGAAAAATGGTTACCCCAACCATCCATGTCCCAAGAGCCTACGTTATCACAATATTCCTACAAAAAACTTCTCCAAAGAACTTGGAGAGAACTGCTGCCTTAGCTGCTCACATGATTGGTGCCTTAGAGCTGTGAATCTCTATCCATGGATTATCATGGAAGCGCAGCACCCTTTGGACTGGAAGGCACAGGCCAGGCTGCAGACGTCACGGCAGGTGCCAAAGGAGCAGCGGGGCGGCCCCACGGGCACCCCTGGGAGCTCGGAGCCAGCCGACACACACGGACTGCAGCAAACACCGCGGCGCAACGGGGCCCTCTCTGCGCGCTGCCAACAGCACTGGTGTCTATTGGAGGAAGCTCTCCAGTGAAGACCATGGCTGTAAATTAGTCCAAGAACTAACCCAGCAGTTGCTCTTTCCCCAGCAATAGAAAGGGGATGGCACCCACACACACAGACACACACCGCTGGTGCTGCTCAGAGAGGCTCCAGCGCATCCCGCACCAGCTCCGCTCTGCTGCGCTTCCAGCAGTAGCCGGGCCCCCTCGCAGCAGGGCTGGTCCATTCCAAATCCCTTGAGCTAAAATAAATTCACACACACATTTGGTTTCAACATAGGAAAAGTAGAAAACTCAGTTTCACAACTGTTGCTGGAAATCTCATCCGTGTCTACTTAGACTTGAACTCATTGCTCCAAGGAGACGGTATTTTAGATCTGATGCCTGGCTCACTAATCTAGTACCTCAGGCAAAGCCTAAGCTCACTATTCTGGGTACCATCTTGCTGGTTTATTATCCTTCCTTAAGATAAGCTTCTTTCTTTCAACCATTCCAATATTTCTCTGCTTAGGTATCCCAGGTTTATCTCTTCCCTAAGGAATAAAGATTGTTCTTCCTCTCATCTATGCTATTTTCTCTGCTTCTCGACACTACAGAGGGCAAAGAGATTATGAATACTTTTATTTTCCTCCCATATTCTTAATTTATATTCATTTTTGAATATTTAAGATAGGACATAGAAGCATGAAGCAACACAATCCTCGTACTAAAAAACTTACAGTCTCACACTTCTCCGAGAGGTAAACAAACACCAGTATATCCACTTGGTAAATATGAATAAAAATATAGCAAATGATTCAACTTAGGCCACAAAATAAATATGTATCAGGCTGATAACCAGGAACAAGATTTTCATGGCATCTCTGGCCTATACCCAACTCCCTCTATGAACTATGTAAACTCCTAGCAATGTGGACTGGTATTTCAGCTTAAATGGGACTGCCTGAAGTAACCGTCAGACACCCCTGACACTCTGAACTCGCATTTCTAGAACAAAACAAAGCGCAACAAGACACAAACAATCCATTCCCATAACCCGTCACATCCTTTGTTTCCACAGTTTTGTAATTCACAAATCACAAAACTATCCTCTCCCTCTGCCCCAGCATCTCTCCCTCCCTACAGTGTTTCCTCAAGTATGGATTAAAGAGGAATTTTAAAAGATGGCACGTAGCAATATCCCCCTGTGTGGATGGTTTAGCTAAACTCAGGGAGAGGAGAAAATGGGCCTGACAGAACTGGATTCTAACATTATAAAAAGAAGACTTTACTGCATTTGGATTTCACTCCCATTTAACATTTACTTTCATGGTCTTGTGGTCTGCAGCTCCAGTATCTCATCTCTAAAAAGAATAAATTATATTTGCAGTTATACAGAGGTTTAGCTGCAAACAAACAATTCATTAGCTGCAAAATAAAGAAAACTGAAGAAGGCTAAAACTCCTTTTCTTAGCACAAGCTGATTCTACTTGATCAGGGGAGCAGGAATCCCCTTGCACTCCACGCACTTTCTTGACCTGTACCGTGCTGACCATTTTTTCAGACTTAAGAAGTTACCACAGCTATTAATATTTAAAAAGTACAAATTAATTTTGATATTGTTTCAGTTCAAGATTATAAAATGGTCTTAATATAAACTTTGCATCGATGATCACAAAATTCAGCAAGTCTTCAAGTCATCAACAATTACTGCAGTGCTTCCAGAAACCTATTATTCTCAGATTATTAGTTCTGGCACCTGTCTAGGTGGCACTTCCAACACAGACTTTGGAGTTAAACGATTACAATTCCGCACACCACTCCCTGCCTCCTCTCCCACCCCTCAAACGCACTCATATATTCCAGCTTAGCAGCAGAGATCTAGGTCATGATTTCTAACAAAAGACCTGCAGGAAAATAACCAGGAAGGGGAAGTGTTAACAGACACCTCACTAATTCTTCACTAAATTTTTCATCATTAGGAGTTTATCCTCAGAACGAAAAGCTTAGGAACGTGGTAGGAGCCAAGCTCATCTGCATGGTATTGCCACATAATTCTAAGAAAAAATACTTTTGTGGTAGCTGTGTTCCCTTTCACCTGCTGCTCCCTTTAGAAAAGGCCTAATGCAAATTTCATAGCATAAAAGTTGCATTAACTTTTGAGTAGATTCCCAGCCACTCTGGCAAGAAGACAACATCCATCCAAATAAATAACCCATATTGAGAGACATTCGGAGATTTTTAACAACGAACATATTTAATGCCCCAAAATAAACATTTATAGCATGAACATTAACTAGCCTTGATTGCAAATATGTCAACTATATTATTACTGCGTAACTAAAACAAATTTCTCCCCCCAACTACATAAATATCACTTAAACCTTAAAAATGAGGCCTCAGATGCCTGACCGAAACACGTGTCGTAATTCTTATCTTGAGGATGGAAAAAAAAAATTTAAAAAAGATATAATAAAAGTGTCATCCGTACATTTGTTTTCTGCCCAAATTCAGTGCAACAGTTTTCTACGGTGCAGCCTGTCGTATCGCAATGAACATCTGCAGCGCTGGAGATGAAAGCTTCATTCCAGTGTCACTCAAGGACTGGCAGATCCTGTGAGGTCAGCGGCCCATTTCTGTGCCAGTCCTGGCTCACTACCTGTTGCACGTGTGTTAATGTCCTGACCAGGCCAGTTCTGAATGATCCATGGAGTGGGCTCCCCTCACTCTGCTTCACATGCTGCTCAGGACGTGCATAAGCACAGCTTAATCTCCGCTTTTCTTGTGCTGCTATCTGCTTTGAATTTGCTCCCTCACTTTCATCTCAGCTTACACTTTAACTCAGCCCCTTGCTTTATTTAAATTCATCTCCCTTTTAAGTACACAGACCCTCCAAAATGCTTATCATGACCATTTTTAACTCAAAATATTCATTTAGCCAAGCAAAACATATTTATTTCCCTTCCTTTGCTGTTGTTTAACAAGTCAGTCCCTCCGGCCTATTGAAGCTTTTGCTGCTCTTCTCTAAACTTACCTCAGGCTGCCCAACTTGTTGCAGAGGTGCTGAAAGTCAGACAGTACCCACGTACAGCCACGCAGTTCTTACAAAAGATTAATCTTCACTTTTTTCCAACACCTCTGTGGCTGCAGCTAACTGTGGTTTTTACAAAGTCCCTATAGCATATTGCAAACTGGGGTCTGTTTATCCTGTCAGAAGCATGCCCAAGTGCTTCTCCTATGAAAGAGAGCTTGGTGCACACAACTGACAGGCTTATCAGGCCCATGGTGTCACTTCTGGCCCTTTTCAGCAATACTGCTTTCCAGGTTATTCCCTTCCAATGAATACCTGTTTTGGATTACTGCCCCTCAGATGTTTTAGCTTGCATTTTCCATACTAAATCTCATTTGTATCCTCCAACAATGTGTCTCATTTCTTTAGATAACCTTTTTTTTTTTAAATTTTTCTCCCCTCACTTTTGTTTGCAACTGTTCCCAGATTATCATCATGCACTAATGTCATCAGGAGGCTATTCAAAGTTCATCAATACAGACATTAAGCAGGCCTAAAATGGCTAAACTTGCCTCGCTACATGTGTGTGTAAGCACTCATGTTATTCTTTCAGACCTTAAACTGCAGTGACTCACCAAAGGCATTCTACACATTGTCCTCTATTTCTGATAATGGTCCTTCATCCCTTTTTTCACTCAGATGATTAATCAAATACATAAACAATATGATAATGAAAAATGATGTAGTTGAATTTTAGTACACCATGTAAAATACTGATACAGCTACAACTTTCCCTTAGTCCACCAGGGCCCTGACCCTTGTGATCAGACCTGGTGAACAAGTCAGTCCTGCGCTCCTCCACACTCTGCTCACCATCTAGGTGCAGATGTTGCTGCAGTATCACATCCTAATTTTAAACTCTAAACAAGAACAAAGACTTTTTTTCTTTTTACTAGTAGTTTTGCTTGGAAAATTCCAAGCAGCTTACTCTTGTTTTTTCAATATATGGTCCATATTAATAGAAATAGTATCTAGAACCCCCACAATATTATCTAATTCTTCGGCTTATGCTTCTTTTTTAGTAACCAGTACTATTATGCTGTTTCCTCCTGGCATCTTAGAGATCAAACAACTTACAAATATTTTCATATGTTTCCAAGTACTCTCTCCATTTCTTGTCAGCAACTATTTCATATCGTCCTGACTTTTAACTGCTCGCACTTTATCATCCTATTACATATGTAATTTTAGGAAGTTAATAATAGCCTTCTTTATAACAACTTTATTCCCCCTTCTTATTTATAAACTAACCTGTTTTCTCTCTAATTCCACTTTCCATTGGCACCTAAATATTTACATTCTTACTCACTTTTAACTATTATTAACCAATTTCTGCTGCCTTCACCAGCTTACAACACATACTTGTTTCCTATCTTTCAGAAATTCTTTGCAAAAATTCAGAATTAAGCATATGCCACCCAATGGTCTACTACTCCTTTCCCATAATTCATCTTAATTCATATAAATATAACCTAAAAGCAAACTGATTTTTTATTCTTATGCATACTTAACTTGCACATTTAGTTTATCAAGTCCCCTATCTCCAAAGGGCAGATGAAGACCCATAAAAAACAAATGCATCTCTTAGGCTTACAGGAGAACTACTAGAACCTTACACACACACACACACACACACACACACACACACACATATATATATATATATATATATATATATAAGGTCACATCAATTTTTTGTAGGACTAACCCAATCAGCCATTCACATGAAAACCAAAATATTTCATGTTAACTTCCCTTTTACTACTGTATGTTTACCAACTAACAAATATAAAAGCATGCCTGCACTACCAATATTCACATTTATTACCCCATACGAATGTATTTTCCTAACACTGTAAAATAATCTTTAGAGAAACATTTGGAAAATGCTTGGCTAACTCACCTCAGTTGAGATGAAACATCTCATTTGCACTACATTCAAGGGAATTACCTACAGAACTGCATTAACAAGTACAGTCTATCAATGGTTATCGGCGCGGTGGCTTTTGACTGCTCACGAAGAACCACAGGGCATAAATTACATCACCTGTCAGGCAGCTCAAAGCAAGGCACAAAGTTTCAATAGTTGAGACTTTCCTATTACAGGTAACTTTTTCCAGGGGGAGGAAAAAAAAAAGGGGGGGCACAAAGCAACAGAAAAAGGATAGAAGAGACTTGCCTATCATACATTCAATTATCTATGTATACCTGGCAGAACTATATCAGAAATTTAAGACTCACATTGTTAATGAAGACTAATATGCCAAGGAGATGCAGAAAATTCCACAGCAATCAAAATGAAAACTACTTAAAACAGAAAAGAAACCACACTTCCCAAATGCCCAGGACAAAAAAAAAATGTTTTGCACAGCTTTCTATCTGATTTAGCGAAGAAGACTACTAATATGATACAAATAATTCAGCTTTCTGAACTATTTAACCAGGAATTTTAAGTCAAAACGACTGTGTTACTAGAGATAACTTAGCAAAACAACCAAGTGGTCCATGGAGTTTGAGATCTTATCTCAGCCAACGAGGTATGCCGGATGTTTCCCGGAAAGAAGCCACCTTCTATCATCACAAAACATCACAGACTCAAGTTTGCAGATGTATTTGTGTAGGTGCACATAACTGAATCCATCTGAATACAACACGACTGTCTGCCATGCACTTCCCTAACTTTCTAAGCAAAGATACAATGTATGATTGGATAAAAACTTATATTAAAGTTAGAAGGTCTCAGTATCTTTGGCTGCGCTTACAAATTCATTGCAACAGTGAGGCCCACACTAGAGTCATGCCTTTCTTTTTTTCCCCCCCCAAAAGGTCAACAGTTCACTAAAATCTAGTCCTAAAAGGAACCTCAGTCTACGTTCTCCAACAAACACAGATACACAAAATTCTTCAACAAAACCATAATTAGAGCATATTTTTCTCTTTTCCTATAACCAACCCCCAATATATGAAAGCTATACGACAGCTAAAGGAAGACTAACCTAGCAGATATATATGTGTGTGCATATATTTATACATATATACAGAGAGAGAGTCTCATCATTGCATATGGATGGAGCTGAACTCATCTAGGAAGCACTTCACATAAAACATGCACTATATTAGAAGCAATAGGGAGTGAAGCAGTAACTCCAAAAAGCCCAACAACAGCAACAACACAAAATACAAACAACCTTGACAGTGCATTTCAGCCCAGCCTGCATAAATCAGAGATTATACAAAGCAGGCTTTTTAAAAATACTCACTTGAACCATTTATTCATGTTTTCCTTCTAAATTCCACAGAAACTTTTAAAACTTTTCTTTGCGGGCCACCATTCACAAGCACCTTTAGCAACTGCATTTTTAAGAATCTGCCAATATCAGCATGTTGACAATAAAAATAATTTTTGTAGGTTCAGTCCAAAATTTAGAAGTAGTATCTTATTTAAAATAGATGGCTATTGTATGGCTAAATTACCATTGTTTTAATTGTGTTAAGCATCACAACATACAAGCATATTCAAAATGCATGCACAACATAAACAACAGATGAGCTTCTACTGCAGAAAATAGTAGAACATTTCTAAAATATGTAAATAAAGGTTAAATAAACCATCATTTTGCAAATGACATGTAAAATCTAGTCAAGTTAGAGAATATATGTTCCAACAAGAGAAAAAAATCAAAACATAGTAAAATAATAAAAAAAACCCACTCCTTCCACAATCCAACATATCTTTTGCAACACTCTCCCAATAGTACATATTATAGAAAGAAAATAAACAACAAATCCTAAGCTATCCTAATGCAAGCTTCCCACTTCATTCCTAGGCCTACCAGCAATCACAAGCTTTGCTAAAGCTCCTAACTATGGTAATTTTGTTTCTTGATAGTAAAGAAATCATATGTCATCAGGCAAGAAGAAAAATCTGGTGACTACAGGTATGTGGCAGAGGCTCCCGGGCCTTCCCTGGAACTCCAGAGCTGCTCCACAGGGCTGTGAACTCTGCAGCTTCATGCTGGAAGTCAATCTAGGACAACCAATAGCAAGTGCACCTGTACAATTACTGCCTTGCCGAATTCAGACGGCCAAGCCGAGACAGATCAAGCTTGTGTGCACTCAAAACACAAATCCAAAAGCCCATGCACATTTTGTACAAACTGCACAACTATTTTATCATTAACTGCAAGCAAAAAATGCCACACATACAATCCAAAAACATAAAACTGGATTCCTGAACCAATGTACACAAGGCTTCATTCTAAATTAAATTGCTCATATAGGGCATCTGAAAAACCTGTATATATGACATTTAATTTTAAAAGCTTCAAAGAATAATCACACGTTAATTGAAAATAATTTCTAAAAATAAAATAAAAAATCTAATTAACTAACAGCAACACACAGAGTTATTTCAAGTATCCAATATAAACTACATGCTGTATTAACAAATAACCTGTATCACTTTAAGGAATGTAATCTTACTTCTAAAAATCACAGAAACATGATATTTTCCCAGTAACAGGAAAAAAAATATATTATTTAGTTCCTTGTACTCAAAAATAATAGTAACGTCTGCTACTATTAATTGATAACAACATGATTTATCCACAGCAGCCTATCTTCCTGTAGATTCATTTTCATTCAATGTGCAACCTCCCAGAGGAGTAAACAAGTTCACATATATGCACACATTTCCCTGCTTCAAAATTAAACAAAGTTTCAGTAAGTACATTAATATGACCTCCTAGTAACTGTCCTTTAGCACAAGCATTTGAAAATAATCAATAAAAAATGGTTCTGACACATATTGCTCACATACTTATGATCCCTTCAAAGTTTAACATTTACAAACGCAAAATACAAATATAACAATTGCAAAAGACAATCAGTTTTCACTGATCACTGCACCAGGCCAATGAGCAATTCTAAGTTATTTCTGTTTCATTTTACCGCGTTTTTCAAGAGCTGGGGTATTGCTGCACACGTTACAAAAAAATAAAAAAATGCCATCCTCAATAATACCAGTGCAAGAGTTTGGTGGCACTTACCGCAAGTAATACTGTTTTAAAGCGAAGGCAGCGTTAGAACAACTTCTGGGAAAGTTAAACTCGTCTACAATTTCTCCCCACTGATTCTTCTCAGATACCTGTCAAAAAAACAACACACAGGCCGGGATACACAATGTACACGTAAAAACCCCCTCCACGGTGAGCACCACACCAAGAAACACACACTCCCACCCAGCAAATGGGTAAATATACAGAAAAAAAGACATAAACATGTAGGTATGTGGGCTATAGGGCTGTATTTCTCATTGACAGTCGCTAATATTTTTCCTCCAGTTACAATCCCGCTTCCCGGCGGCATTAAAAATACTAAAAAAAATAAAAAATAGCTTAAATAAATGGAGGGGGGCCGGCCGGCAGGGCCGTATTGTTTGGGGGGTTGTTTGTTTTTGTTTTTACTGCCTGGACAATAACCAATCGGGAGTCCCTCTGTCGCCCCCTTTTAAATCCTAACGCGGTCCGTTAAAAGCAGAAAAACGCCACAAAAATCGGCCCGCACAAGTTCAAAATGGGGCCGGGGCTGCGCGGCGGGGGCGGCCGCGGGCCCGGGGCGCCGGGGGCGCCGTCCCGGCCGGCCCCCCAGCCCACACGGCCGGCCACGGAGAGGCCTTTCTTTTGAGGCCTACATTTCTGTCCCCAGCCTTGAAGCCTAAAGATGGCTATTTGATTACACACCGTCTTGGGTGCCCCTTTTGTTGTTTTTTCTCGGGGAAAGGCCCCGGGGGCAGCGGCGGGCCGCCCCCCCGGCGGCGCCCGTGGCTCCCTAGCCCACGCTCCGTGCCGATTATCGATGTTAACCATGCCCGCTAATTTTGAGTTGCACTGAAACTGCGCTGCGAGTGGCGCGGGCGACGGGCACACGGAGCCTCCCGCAGCCGCCGCCGCGGCCCCGGGGCCCCGCTCCGAGCCCGCCGGCCTCGCCTCGCCTCCTGCCCCGGCCGGGCCGCTGCGGGCCCCGGGGGGGGCTGCGGGGAGCCCCGCAGATCCCCCCCCTGGAGCGCTCCGCCGACAAGGCCGAGGCACCAACCTGCCCGCCTGCCTCCTCCTGCCGCCCCCCACCTTCCCTTGCCGCCCTTAAATAGCGCCCATCCCGGCCGGCCCGGCTCCCCCCGCCGCCCCCGGGGGGCACCGGAGACTTTTGGGAAGAGGTTGGTGGGAGGGAAACGCAAATTAAAACTTCCACTCACCTTCCCAAATCCGCCTAAAGTGGTGACTCTGGTGTAGAGAGCGTGAAGATCCAGCTCCTTCCCACCCACCACAGGGATCTTCTTAAAAGGAGACCTGCCAAAGGAGATACACACAAAACACCACAACTTGTCAGCTCTGCCCCCTTTTCTCCCCTCGCTGGGGCTGCCGTGTCCTTCAGGGAAGGGGCTGGAAGTTGGATCCAGTCGGTTTAAAAGCCTCCCCCCCCCCTCTCCCGGTCCATCTCCCCATTTTCCTCACCCTCTGCTGTGGTGAAACTGCCGCAGCTCGTCCAGGAAAGCGAGTCCCTTTCTCCGCTGGTCTGCGTGGTTTTTACCCGTCGAATTTGCCATTTTTGTAGTAAAAAAAAAAGGTGTTCTTGAAAAAAAAAATCCAATTAAAAAAAAAAAAAAAAAAACGAAGACCCACGACAAAAAAAACAAACCCCGGCTCCTCCATGTATTTAATATACCCAGGTGCCCGTGCTCGGCCGGGGATCAGCCATGGAGAGGGGCTTGCTTAAAAAAAAGTTTAAAAGGAATAAGGGCGCCCGGAGAGTGTGGTAATTGCGAGTCCTGTCTCCACACAACACACGGGCGGCGAGGCAGGGAGGGGAGAGGGGCACCTCTCCGTAATTCCTCCTCCCGCTGCCGCTGCCGCGCTCTCTCTCTCAGCACCACGAACCCAACCGATCCAGCCTGCACATGAGACTCAACATGGTGCTGCTGGATCACACAATGAATTGGGTTACTGTTGTGGTGGGGTGGGGGGGGCGCGGGGGGGGTAGGGGGGGAGCCGGAGTGAGGTACTGACAGTGTGTGTGTGTTACGGACGCGGCTCCATGCAGCCTCCCTCTCCCTCGCTCGCTCCCTTCGCTCGCTCTCTCACACACACACGCTGCGCGGCGGCGGCGGCGGCGGCGGCGGTGGCGGCGGCCGCGGGATTCACTTCTC
>JAUBOD010000314.1:4829850-4841314 GCA_032353885.1 Nothura maculosa | reverse complement strand
GCCGGAGCTGCCCCCGGTGCTGCCCGCGGCGCCGCTCGGGCCGGTACTGCCCCCGGTGCTGCCCGCGCCGCTGCCCGGTGCTGCCCGCGGCGCCCCGCGGCAACGGCCGCACCGCGAGGCCGGGCGCGCTGTCAACGAGCGGTGTCTTCATGGCGAAGAGGGGGAGAGGAAGCTCTGGCGAACCAAGAATTCCTCTTTTTATCCTTCTTTTCCCTAATTTTTCAGCCTGTCAGCATGCTTTTGACTTCTAAATAAAGGCGATGACCTATTTAAGGTAAAAGTGAAAATTACAATCTTTGCATACCCAAATTGCCGTGGTAATAAAGTGTTATGGAATATCTCTTCCTACTGCATGTGAACGGAATGTCTCTTCTTCTTGCATGTTAACCAGGCATGGATGAAATGTAGGTTAAAAAGCATGGGGGAAAATCTTACTGTAAAAAAAAAATCTGTTATTGATCTCCGTGTAGTACCTGTAATTGCCGATTGAATTCATTTTAAATGTAAAATAAAACCTGTTGGACTACAAGCTGTTTATATAGTTAATGTATGCGCTGAATTTTGTTGTGTAAATGCTGGGTGTGGAGTCAGCATTCCTGCAGACAGCGCACATGCAGGAATTGAATCGTCACTATTTGGTGCTTTAGAAAAAGCATAACCGCGTGAAATTCATCTTCTTTCCTAATAGCTGCATCCCTCTGTAGTCTCATTTTTCTCCCCTTAATCTTTAATATTATTTTTATATTTACTACTTATTTGTGCAGCTGCTGCTATCCAGAGAGCAGGCCTCAGTTGCTCTTGTCACTGTGCTAGTACCTTTGCTTTTGCTTTCTTATAGAGGAAATATTCCTGCCTATTTCCATTTTCATTGCTGTTTGTTCCTCCTGGATTGCGGCAACGTTACACTTTCATCAGAGCAGCTAGAATCTCTAGCTGAATGTGGCTGACGTTAAACAGCAAGCAGTAAATCCTTGGAAACTGCAGTAGGTTTTTTTTGTGTGTGTTTTAGAAAATGCATTCTTTTAAATGAGCTAGAGAAGAACATAAATACACTTTTTTTCCCTTTAAGAATGCAAATAGTAGTATGTGATTTAGGGGTGATCTGAAAACAAACAGCAGAATTACAGGAAGAGCATTTGCTGGAGAAGCAGCAGCCAGAAACCTAGTGGTGAGTTTGGTGACAGGTCATCTGAACCTTTTTTAACAACAAATGTTAAAAACGTTGGAGTCAACTGCATATTTTGGACTAGAGGCTTCACTGTTTGCACAGCTTGCTGTGACAAACGTGCTGTTTAACAAGGGACATTTACTCGGCAAGTTATTACCCCTACCTCTACTCACTGAATAATAACTGTAATTCTTGTTCTTCAGTGTGCTAGTCTTTAAAGGGGCTATCACTTGGTATAGATCATGAGTGGCTGATGATCAATTCTACAGTATTTAATCTTAAATTAAAGGTCTTGCACAGGAAAATGAATGGCAGTACTGCAAGGCTGGCAAAGCAAAGATGCACTTGCACCCTTGTACAAAATTTCCCCTGCAATTAGTGGAACTTATTACCATTGCAGGCTTGTTCTACATAATCTCTTTTAAAAAATTAAAGAATGCATTTATATTGAAAACAACAGGCTTTTTAAGATGATGATTTAATGACTTGTGACATTTCCCTCCTAAATCGTTTTGTGTTGTCTGTCTTCCTTATTTTAACTTAATTTCTATTATTACTACTCAGGAATTAAAAACAGGTGGAAAGACTACATAAACAGGCTCATAAATATCTAAGTAGACCGATTAAATGATTTCTTAAGTGTTACATGTGACTATTGTAGTTTTATTGTAGTTTTCCAATACAGTTGTTTTGAGGGGGGTTGGGTTGTTCTTTTTACACAAAAATTGAGCTGTTCCATCAAGGAATGTTATGATTATCCAGGCTGTAAATTAGAAATACTTCAAAAACTGAGAGCTTTGCAATTCTGCCATGAAGTATGAAATACAAAGCAAGAAAACCCTAAATGCAGCTGAAGGAGAAGTAAAAATAAATACATAAATGCACTCCCCCTAGATTTCAAAACTGCACTGCTTTTGAAATCCTAATCCTTTTGTAGGTCCTGACATATGAGTACTAAACACTTGGGCTTGGCAGTACGGCAGCAATAAGTTTAGAGAGACTATTAAAGTGCCCTCCTTTCCTTACATGTAACGAGGCCAAAACCACTGGCTTCATCTCCTAGGGTATCATACCTGTAACACAGGCCAGGGCCTGAATGGGGGAAAAGAATTGGAAGTCCTAACTTTGTCCTAATTTTTTTTTTAATTGGAAGTCTGCAACACAATGGAAGTAATGGACATCTTGAGGGCAAATTGTTGCAACTTTTTAAAAGGAAAACGTATTTGCACTCAATAAATAACCCGAGTGAAGCCTTGGTTTGTGATTACCTGAGAGCTTGTGTGATCTGGTGGGTGTTGCACCTCCCCTGCCACTAGAGCTGTGCTCCTTCCCTGAAATAGAGCCGGGTGATTCATGTTTCTGGTTGGATGTGTGAAAGTTTGATTGAAATGCAAAACTGAGAGGGTTCTTTTGAATGTTAAAAAGGAACTGTGCTCAGAAAGAGGGAAACCAGCAAGTTAAATTTGGCTCAAACTTTAAAAGATTTTACAGAGTAAGAATGGCGGTATCACATTGGGAGGGAGTTGTCTGGTTACTTAAAAACTATAAACCTGATAACTTCTACATAATATTTTTAAAAGCCTAAATGATAAAATCCCCCTACCAAGAATTCTCAGTATAGGATCATCTACCAGAACTGTCTGCTCATTATGCAGCACTGTGTTGTCTTTGCTTTTTATTTTGACCAATTTAAGTGGCAGCCAGAGGTAGCCAAACACAAGAGAAGTTTCTCTTAAGTGTGCAGTTGCCTTAACTCTTCATATTGGAATACAAGAAAAGGGAATTCAAGCAGCTGTAAGTATGTGGACAGATGATACCTATGACAAATTATGCATTTCAATATAATATATTTTGCAAAACCTTTAAAAATGTAAATAGTAATGAAAGTGCTGATTAAAGAATACTGAAACTTGGGGTAAATCATCCAAGCTAATCAAGCATTTTAAAGCAAGGAAAATATATGACTACCCCCAGGTACACTTTCAAAGTAGAAAAAAATCTTGTTTAATTGTGGCTCTCAGTCTATCTTTTGATGTTTTCCTTATGGAATCTGCCTTGCAGACCTGGGATGAATGAACAACATGGCATTGAATTGTTCTTTTGCCTGGATTAAAGGAAATTCTCTTATTGTCAGATAGCTGAGAGAGGAAAAAAGCTCAAATTTACTGCCTTGGTTAAGTGCTGATGAAACACATGACTTTAAAATTGGACTTAAAACATTGATCTCATGTTTAACTGCACTAGTGTCTAACAGAACTGAATAAAGCCAGTGAGAAACGTTTCTGAAACTTTGCATATAAAGAGCTATCAAATGTAGTTGAGTATCAGTTCCTGTTGCTCACAGTAACATGATAGTGTTTGAAGCTCTGAGAGGGACCTGTGAGTCTTTTCATGTCTAGGTACCATAAAAAAGCTTTTTAGGCCGAGCAGCTGCTGTCTCTGAATTCTGAATCCTAACATGAGGTATGTAGTGCAAGCAGGGGATAAACAAGGGTGCTTAGGAAAAAAGAAAAGAAATAAGGTATGTATTATCTTGTATACATCTTCCATGACCTGTTGGTCTCGGGCCTTCAAGAGCTTGTACCAGGATCACTAGGATCACTCCGTGTGAGAGGCACAATGCACTTGCCTGGGAGAATGTCAAATATGCCAGACTGAGATGTACTTAGTGCTCTTCAGAGGAGTGAGAACATAAACACCCCAAAATTTTCCAACCCCAGAATATGAGAGCTAGCAGTGTTAAAATGCATTACACAAAACAGTCTATTAGCTTTGTTCTTCTCTCACTTTTGCACAGAACTGGGCAGCTTTGCAAACCAGGGAAGGATTTCTGCTCACTGCAAGATTCCCTCGCATGTATCCAAGAGCAGTACAGAAGCTGGAAGAATTTCTTCAGTCCTGGTGAAGAAGGAGAGAGGAGGAAGAAAGAAAATGTGGATCTAGGCAAGGGAATGAGGAAAAAGTTTCTGATAAAGTTTTAAGTGGGCCAGTCTCTCTACAGGGCTCTCAACACTGTACCCAGTGACTTCTGCTTGAGCCTCAACTCCGTAAGTGCAGTTAATGCACAATTCATACTTCAGCTGCTGCTGATTCAGTAGTATAGCAATGCAGTTATTCACACTTGATTTGTATTCTTAAGGCCTTCTTCCTAGTTCTGGATATTTTGCTTTGGATACTTGAACACAAATTTCCAGTGACCCAAGTCATGTGTTGCACAGGGACCTGCGTGTAGTAGGTCCCAATGCAAACAGCAGTGCTAGGTACATTTTTTTTGGTCTCCCCGAGCTTGCAGTGAGGTCTCTCTGAATGAAACTTCTTCCTGTGTCAGTTCATCTTTGATCAAGTTACTCTAATGTTAGTTTACAAGGTCAGGATGGATTTTGTTTTTAATGCTGCAAGTTTAGCTAGGTTTATAAAACAATAAAAGTGAGGTAAGCCAGTCTGTGAATGAGCGCCTTCAAATATTGCGCTTGATCTGCACCTGCATTTTAATAAGTCTGGGCTCATGCTTTGCTTTGCTTTGACTCAAAAGAAAGGGAAATAATGTGGGACATAGCTTTTCCTTCAAGAGATTGCCAAGCTCTTACAGAGCCCCCATGGCGTTCCTTTGGAATTAGCCGTGTTTAGCATGTATGGAAATGGACCCGCATATCCTTAATCCAGGTGTTTGTGTCACATTTGCAACACTACACAAAAGTTACAGCACATATTACAGCACAAGTTTCATGTGTTTAAATGTTGTGCTAAGGAATCCTGTCCTTTGGCCAAAATATGCTAGTTAAGCTTTCAGAGAAGGTTTCTTAACTTTATTTTAAAATTTTGAGTACCTATGGGCTGAGGCCATATTCATATCAAGATCAATTTCTTTATTTGCAGAAAAAATCCATCTCCTAAATAACTTCATTTGTCAATAATCTCCCGAGTTTAAATGAAAATCCAATAGTCTCTATCTGCAACTGAATATTAAAATTATACATAATTACATGCAAGCAGTATAAAAATACTGATATTGAAAATTTCAGTGCTCGTTAGTTAACAGCTTTCCGTGAGCTTGACATAAATGTGTGTGTTGTGAGACACCCATTACACGGTATCACACTGCCCTCTTCCCCCCGCCACTGGATCCTTCCTGCAGCTTGAGCTGCCTCCTGCTCACTGAATTAGAGGAAGCAGAGGATGTGCCTCTATCTCATGATGTTAAACCTTGATCCGAATACAGAACTTGTGCATTTCCTTACCGCTTTTCTAGAATAATCACTAGCAGAGTAGCTGAATGCTTCAGATGTATTAATGAGTTCTCAGCACTCTGAAATAGCAGCATTACCGTCACTTTAAAACTGAGAAAGCTGAGGCACAGCAAGGCATTTGATACAAAAATAGCTTCTAACTATGGGTGCTCTTCATTTAATTAGCTATAATGGATATAATTTACAGGTTGCTCAGTTCAGAAATGGAGGTGCTAGCCATAACTTTAGAGCCACGTTAAGCTAGGCCATGAGGTTCCTGTTTCACTTGTGCTTTTCTGCTGCCCTGGCTGCAATACTGGGGCTTTCCTATTGCAAGCCTATTGCAAAGCTCCGTTCCTTGAAATGCTTGAAGTGCCCAGAAGCAGCACTGGTGGAAGCAATATAAATACTCTAGATAAAGCTTGGTATTTCTCATTTTAGTGTCCAGAAGCTCAAATTTGGAATTTGGAGAATGAGAAGCACTTCCTTACAGGACACCAGTTGGATATGAGAGACTTGCTCCTTGAAGTAAATCCCTGAAAAACACAAGAATGGACTCTGGGTATACATAAGCATTAGGTATACATATAACATTAATTTCCTTTACCATCCATCCCAGCATCACTCATTCTTCCTGTCTCCAACGACATCTCCATTTTACTCCCTTGGTGTGGGCACCTATCCTTCCCACATCTGGATGCCAGAAAAGGGAACAAGAACAAAGAGACCCCAACCTTAATACTGGTCCTGGGCCCCACTGCTGTCTCAGATGGGACAGGACCTACCTGCCCCATTGCTTAATGCTACCTATTAAAAAAAAAAAAAAAAGAAAAAAAAACTTAGCTTCTGATTTTTATAAAAGAGTTTCTTTTCCTTTCCCTTTTCGCTCTGCATGTGCAGGATGAGATTCAAAAGCTTAATACTTTATCTTGATGTTCAGTAGGAGAACTGCCCAAAAGGCATATCCCTGATTCAAAGTCTATTCTCCCACTAAATTTCAAATCCCAGCTTCAAAGTAAAGAAATTGGAGGGCTTTTCAAGTACATTAAGAAAGTTTTTTCTTGTACTTGAGTAAAAATGAGAGGTTTTCTTTTTCCTCCAGTTTTAATTCTTACATTTACCTGATCACTTCTAGTTGAAACTTTCTTTTGAAACATCAGCTTGAGGCAGACATCTGGCCTGGAAAACATCATGCCAAATAGTTGAAAGTTCAGACAAATATCTTCAGTTGCTTCTTGTAATAAGGTGTCTTCAAACCCAAAGTCCTATGCAAGTTCAGTCTGGAAATAGCTTCTGGTAGCCACTTTGTTGCATTTGCATTTATAGCCACAACATTTATAGTATACAACCTGCAGTGTAATTGTAACATATCTGGAAGTTATAGGAATTCAGCTGTCCTGAATTCCTATAACTTCCAGAATTCAGCGGACGTATAGGAATTCAGCTGTCCTGGCCTTCTCCCTGTTGATTTGTCTTCTGCAATTTCCAGAGCCCTCTTTCCAGTACTACCCTGAAGGAGAGACACATTGCAATTTTGGAGTGATTTAGGTTAATACGCCCAGATCATCCCAACATAATGTTCTGACTAATTGCTCAGGAGAACACAGCTGTATGTATAGTCAGGACATAAAAGAGGCATAACAAGTGCTGTACCTGCAATCAAAGCAGTGAAAACAATCAGTGACTTTTGTGGCGACTTCTTCAAACAGGTTTAGGGCTGCAACGAGCTGAAGTAACTGCATGGTGTTAGGTGGGTTCAATGGGATGTCTGAACCTGTGTGAACTCTTCGCTACGTCCCATTCCCTGCTGCCTATGGTGTTGCTCTTGGAGAGGAGATCCACAAAGCAGAGGATGAGGCGTTCGGAGGTGGAACCATCCTCAGTTCAGCTGCAGTTACATCATCTCAGTCCAGAGCGCCCAAAACAGTTTGATTTACTAACCTGATGTCCTGGAAAAAACTCCCAAATTACCGTTTAGTTCAATATTCTCTGCTCAGGAAGCTCTGGTGGTTTCACAGCCAAAAAAGGCTTGGTGTAGGAAGTACTATTTGCTATCTCCTTTTTGTTGTCTTTTTTAGTTATTTAATTTAAAGGAAGGTGGATGAGCATAATATTAAGAGGATTTTCTCCTCATTGTGGTGCTACTGACTTTAGGTAGGTGTGAAAGCCACAGAAGAGCTTTACACAGCAGTGTGCTTTATTTGTCCTTATCCTGTTCCCCTCTCATTCTCAGGAAATATCCAGTATGTGTCTTGCAGCAGTGGTATTTGGGGCCCCTTCCCCCTGCCAAGGGCTACCCCGTGGTCGCAAGGCTCTTATTATGTTAAAATGAAAACAGGGCTGAGGGCGGAGGGGAAGTTTTCCAGTTCTTTTTTATATAGTCTTCATAAGCACAGTTACTATGAAATTAAAAGTTTTATGGCACAAAGCTAATAACATTGTTCTATAAAAATTCTCTGTTAAGAATTCCAGTGGGTATTGAAAAGTTGCTACTGGGAAGGCTCACCAAAAGGCTACTTTTTGGTGCTATTTGGCCCCGGGGAGGCCGCAGAAAGGAGGACTTCCCTGCTGGTTTGGGCTGGTGCCAGTGACATGGTGTGTGAAGCACCAAGTGGTGCTGGCCACCATGTCCTGCATCGCTGCTGATGTTCAGCGCCGGCTGGAGGGAAACAGGCAGTCTGCAAGCCAGCGCTTGAGGCAGCTTCGTTATTCTTCAAGACGTTTTCAAAGAAGGTGAGAGAATGTGAAGTTTGCAAATTTTTGAAGGAAAAAAATGCCTTTTTTTTTCCTGGTGTTTTAGGTAGTTCAAGAAATCTTTCCCTGACAAATCACCATTTAACAAAACACAATGCCTCCTAAAAATGTGTCCAGCATACTTCAAGGTCACAGCTTGCCACGCCAACGTTTCTGTTCAGGCCTCTGGAACACAGTTGTCCTGGCTGTTAAAGGAGGTTCTTTAGTGTTACAGTGACCAAAGAGACAACTTAATTACTGCTCACAGGCTATTAGAACACATACAAAAAAAATAGCAAAAGCAAAGCCACCAGTAACAAAACTTATTTTGGTTTAATTTAGTATTGCTTTGATAAAACCTTAAAGAAAAGGTAGCAACACACACTATAAGCTTCAAAAACCATAGTACTGTAACATGCAAGTGAAGTTATTGACAGTTTTTTCTCTGACATTGAGAACGGCGGCAGCAAATAGGCAGGTACAGGTGCCTGGGTGTGGTGACAAGAGCACAGAGCACCGCAGAGCAGCTATCTCGGGTGGCACATTTTGAGTGCAAACTATCAAACACAGCACTGCGCAGGCCTGGCCTAGCGCGCCAGTGCCCTCCACGTATCAGCAAGGGAACAGGAGCTCCTGGAGTTGCAGCTCCGGTAGCTTTTCCCTGGACCTGAGCTCAAGTCTACGTGGAAGGCTGTTGAAGTGGGAGTCCTCCTCCACTCAAGGTAGTGCTTGGAAAAGGGTTGTCTCAGAACCGGAGCCCTGGGATTCTATGTAATGTCTTGTGGATGATAAAAAAGGACTCGAGCACTGAGAAGTAGGTGTCTCTCTTGTGCTTGGCTCTTGTTCATTGGGCAAAGCTGCTGCCAATTCACAAATCCAAGGAAGTAGATAAAAATACTCCCAGAAAAACTTGTTGGATCTATATTCTACAATTCGGTTGCCAATTATTTTTTTTCTAAGGTTTAGATATTCTAAAATACTTGTATTCTGACTTCTTTAAAAAGGACTTCTCAGCCTTTTATGTGGGATGGAAGAAAGAAGTGTCTTGTTAATACTGAAATGCAGATTTTTCTCTTAGTATACTTGGGTGTAGATTTAAATGTAAGATACACAGTAAACATTTATAGCATTTCAACATACATGTGAACATCCTAATCAGGCTCATTATATTCCTTGAAGCATCATTTATGCAGGAAAGAGTGTGTGGAAGAGAGATGGGAGAATTGTAAGGAGCTGATACTTAAATTTGGCCTTCACATTTTAGTCACTTCTCAAAAGCGCATTTCAACTTCAGTGCAACTTACTAGTGACGTGCATGGTGTTATATAATTTAAAAACACATTATCATTTTGCAGTAGTTATTTAACTTACAGACATGAACAATAAATACAGTTTTGTTGTTTGAATTTCTGCCTGTCTAATTGTAATGAAAGCAGAAACAGGAGCTATGCAAACATTAAAGTATAATAACAGAGCCAGCAATTTATACAATCCACTGAAATGACATTTTGTTAAACACAGACTAGCTGCCATAGGAAGTAGCTTTTGAATTGTCTCTGCCAAATTATTTATTAACTAAAGGTTCAGCTTACCCCACCTTCATCTTCTTCTTCCTTCATGTTGGCATTAGCATTCCTGCAGCTCTACCACAACCTTAAGCAAGACCAATCCAGCTGAAAATTTAAAGGGCAAAAAAGTTTTCTTTTGAATGAAATTGTTACCTAACAAGATTCACTGTCAGAAGGGCAGTGTCAGTGCCAGAGAGGGCAGAAAAGAGCCACGTGGGGAAGGCAGGACTCCTTCTTCTAGTGCCAGATCAAACTGAACACAGAACCACAGAACCATGGCCAGCGTGTCAGCCTGTATCTGCAAGCAGCTCTTGTGCTCCACAGCACTTACAGCATGACATGAACTGCAGATGTCTAGATCTGCAGTATCTGAGCCTGTGTCACTGCCTATCTCTGTGGTCACAGGTCTGTGTCCCTCCTAGAAACTCAGCCATCACTTCTCTTAAAAGGAAACAGCTGATTTACAGACTTTTGAATAAATGAATTCTACTCTTAAAAGTTTTACTTTAAAAAATCTAGTGACTGAGATGCAGCCCAGAGTTTCTCATTCCAGAGAAGAGAACTAATCAAGGCACACATTTCTCACCACATATAATGTGAATCCATTTAGCTGTTTGGCAGCATGAACTACAGTTTCTGAGACTGAGGGTGAATAAAAAAGCTCCAAAGTCTTCAGTGAAATTACCCATCGCTATATCATCCGTGAATACAAATAAGAAACTTTTAACATCACACTGTTAAGAAATGAGGGCCTCAATTTACTTAATTACAGCTGCAATTGCAAAATTGTGACCTCAGATTTGCAATAGCAGTAGCATTGATTTGATGTGAAGTTTCTTTCTAGATTTCCTAGTATTGCCATACCATACAGGTTGGTATTTTCTATTGGTGTGTTCATCTGTGATATTTTTTGGTTTTTTTTTTCTTTTTCTTTTTTACTCTTCTGTCTGTAGGAATGAAGAAGTCAGACTTCCAAAGGAAAAAGAAGGCAGTTTGGGAATTCAAACTTTATCAGCATATTAGAAAGGTGAAAAGTATGTTTTGCAGTCTGGTGGATAGGGTGAGTCTTTGTGCTGCTGGATTTGGACAGAGTTGGAGCGTAGTTGTGTGGTTGTGTAACCAAATGGTGTAGCCAAAGCTGAATTTGTCTTAATGCTCTGTATGTAGTTAATCTCAAGTACATATGTCTTTTGGACACCTTAGTGTTTTTCCTGGTTCAGTTAACTTTTTATCTACTTTTTAAAATTTTTTTTTCCATTATTTTCCCCTCAAGTTAACATTCTTTCATTTCATGTTCTTGTTTAAGGGGGAACTCTTGTAATTCCATTTTCATTTTCTTTTTCACTTTCCATGGAAGCCTCAACTTCTCCTATGCTGAAGACCATCTCCAAGGCAAATACTTTATTCCTTTTCCACTTTTGAAAGCTCTACCATTCAGATAACCACAGCAGGGCCAACCAGCAGCCCTTTTGGGCACACTGTTTAAGAAGTTCAAGAAGGCTGGAATCAAGGCAATTAGGTGCTTCTACTGCTTCCATCTTTGTGGCATTTGAAAGGAAAAGAGGAAAAAGAGGTCTTCTGCTATTTTTTTCCCTCTAGTTCAATTTGCTGAGTTGCTACAGGCATTTTAAAGAGGATGCACCTGGTTGAATGGTTAACTGTGCTTTTTATTTCTTTTTCAGGACAGTTGAGGTACAACTGCCATCCTGTGCTATTTGCAACAAAACAGAAATAGAAAACTGTCTTTCTTTATAATGCAGCATGTCCCT
>JAUBOD010000314.1:4809819-4826488 GCA_032353885.1 Nothura maculosa | reverse complement strand
TGTGTTAAGTGATATTCAGATCTTGAAAGTCTATTGAGATTTCTGCTGTCAAGACAGTAGACAGTAGACAATCTATCTTCTTATCCTAGTTCCTGACACATGGCAGCACCTAAAGCATGAATTAAGTGCAAGAAGATAGGAGATATCTGGAATGTGTTGATGACAATTTCTTGACATAGGTGGTTGATGAATCAACTACAGGAGATGCTCTACTGGACTTGTTACTCGTGAACCAGGACAGCCTCATTGAGGAGTGAAGATTGAGGGCAGCTTTGGCTGCAATGACCATTAGACTGTTTTGTTGAAAATCCTGGGACAAGTGAGGAAAACAAACAGAAGAATTGCAACTCTGAACTTCTAGAGACCAGATTTTGGCTTGCTCAGGAATCTGCTTGGCAGGATCCCATGGGAGACTGCCCTGGAGTTCTATGACAGGTTATCTATCGATCTTCATGACTGCTTCCTCAAAGCACAGAAATGATCTATTCCAAATCACAGGAAGTTGAACAAAGTGTCAGAAGGCCAGTAGGAATGAACAGGAAAGTCTTGACTGAGCTCAGAGAGAAGAGCAAAGTGCACAGAAGGTGGAAGCAAGGACAGGCTGGCTGGGTGGAATACACAGAATTGTACAAACCTACAGAGAGGGGACTGGAAAAGCCAAAGCTCAGCTGGTATTGAAACTAGCATAGGCAGATGAAACTAGTAAAGGGAGTATGATGTGATTCAAGGGCCCAGTGTTGCAGTGGACCTAGTGACAAAAGATATGAAAAAGGATGATGTACTTAATCACTTTTATTTCTCTCTCTTTTTTTTTCTATTGGAAAGTTTTGCCCTCAGGCCTGAGGCTAGTGGCAGAGTCTGTAGGAGTGAAGCTGTGACCACAGCAGAGAAAAATTCAGCACAGAAGCTTTTTGAACATATATACATCCATGAGACTAGGTGGGATACTGCTAAGGGTGCTGTAGAAGCTGACTTGTGTCACTGTGAGGTTCCCATCCATCAGCTTTGACAAGCCATGGTGAACAGGGAAGCCCCTGAAATCTGGAGAAAGATAAATACTGTAGCCATCTTCAAGAAGGACAAGATAGAAAATTCAGGGAACTGCAGACTTAACAGCCTAACCACAGTCTTTTGAAGATCATAGAGCAGATCCTCCTAGAAGCTCCTTCTCAGCCTATAAGGGCAAGAAGATAATTAGAAACAGGCAGCTTGTATTCACCAAGAGCAAATTGTCCCTGGCCAAGCTGGTTGACTTCTAGGATAAGATGACTGGCTCTGTGAACAAGGGTACAGTAGCAGATATTGTTTACCTTGATTTTAGCAATGCCTTTGCCGAGGTCTTTTTATCTTTATAAATGAGATATGGACAGTGTAAGTTAACAACAAAGTGGGTGGAAAATTGACTGGACTGCCAGGCTGAAAGGGTTGTGATCTGCAGTACAAAGTCCAACTGACAGCTGGTTGCTAGCAGAGTTCCCCTGAAAGGATTAATTCTGAGACCAGTACTGTTTAATGTCTGTACTGCTAATGATCTGGACACTCAGGGGAGACAGTTCATTCTCAGCAAGTTTGTGCATGATACCCAATTTTGAGGGAGCTGTTGTTTCGCTGGAGCTGCTGCTCCGAGGGACCTAGGCAGGCTGGAGGAATGAGCTGACAGGAGCTTCATCAAGTTCAGCAATGGGAAACACAAAGTCCTTCATCTGGGACTAAGCGACATCAGGAACCAGCACAGGCTGGAGGTCAACTGCCTAGAGAGCAGCTTTGCAGAAAGAGACCTGGAGTCCTGGTGGACAAACTGATCATGAGTCACCAGGTGGGATAAGGAAGGTCAGCTGCATCCTGGACTATACTAGCCTGCACTAGCAAGAGCCAGCAAGTCCAGGGAAGTTATTTTCCTCTATTTGGCTCATATAAGACACAATCTGGAGTACTATTCTGGGTTGCCCAATACAAGAAAGACATTGACACGCTAGCGTGGCTGCTGCAAAGTGTTGCTGAGATGACATGTGCTGGAGTACAAGGCATATGAGGAGAGGTTGAGAAAACTGAGCTTATTCAGCTTATAAAAGGCTCCAGGGCATCTTACAGCTGTCTGCAACTACTTAATGGATGAGAATGTAGAGTTATATAACTTGCTGAGTTTTCATCGAGAAATATAGTGATAGGAGAAAAGCTAATTGACACAAGTTGCAACACTAGAAATTCTAATGACATATTTGGAAAAATCTTTTTTTTATGTGAGGGCAGAACTAGAACAGGTTGTCTATAAATGTTGTGGAAATTTCACTATTAAGAAATAAGCAAAGCCCAACTGGGCATATCTGTGAGCAACCAGCTGTATTTAGACCAGCTTCAAATAAGAAGTTGAACTAGATAATATCCATTTCCAACTTAGCTCTTGGAGGGGACAGTTTCTGTTCATAATTTTAAATTTACATATTTAATATATTTGCATATTTAGTAAGTTTGCAGAGCTCAAGGGTCAGAGGCGAGGAATCTCCACATTTCAATGCCAAAAGAGGACAGCTGAGTTTAGATTTTGAGGACTACAGTTATTACTGTAGAACCCTAAAATCTTCTGAATTTGTTGTTAAATCTGGCTCCTAATGCTGAACTTTGAAAAGCGTGGCTCAGTATTCAGAAAGTTCATGCTTCTCCACTGAAAACCTTAAGGACCTAAGAGGATGATTATTCAGGATTAGTCTGAGTGACAAAGTCCTGTGCTCCTTAAAAGAGATGGGAGGTGGGCTTGGAGTGGCCCTGTTCTTTCAGACTAGAGCCATATGTGACTGCAAATTGTAGTTTTCCTTTGTGGGTTTCTTACCTATTTAATAGTTAATGCATACTTGTCCATAGATGTACTAGCTAGTGTATATGCCTGCAACGGGCACCTATTTGGAGTAAGATCATAATTGTCTTCTAATTGCTCTTAATTTTCATGTCCCAACCATTCTGCTGAACTTCTAAATTAGCAATGCTCTAGGAGAATGCTACAATGCTGGCATCCGGATGTTGTGCAATTATATCCAGAGCTCCACATTCCAAGAATAATTATATAAAATGAAAAGCTCATTAGTATTTTCTTAGTATATTAATATATTTGATTAGTATATTAGTATTTTTGATAAGAAGCCTGCACATTCTAAGCCGTGCTTGTGAAAACGCTAGCACTGCTAGCTAGCTTCTTATGACTGTGATCAAAATGTATGTTTTATAAGAAGACAGTATGAACTTATTTTATATCCCACTTAAAATTTAATATCCATGAAGTATATTTTAATGGAATATGTGACTTTTCTTTCTTCAAGTATAATCACTCATAATTTGCAAAGCAGATACAGATCTCTGATTTAGCAGCAGTTTTCATGGGGATAGGTAACAGGACAAATGTGAGTGGATATTCACAGTCTTTATCTAAATGAAAAATGTTCAGCAAATTTTTAACTTCTGGTATTTAAGAAGCACTAGTAGGATTTTGTCAAATCTAGCGTTTCATTATAAATTTGATTTAAAAATATCTTCTATTTTTATCATAAAATAGAATATGAATACTCTTCTTCTTACCCTGGTAGTGTGTTAATAAGTTCACACGCTGTCTTATTTTATTAGATACATTGGAAAGGGGAAAATTGGATTTCCCAAATGAGAAAAAAAATATTTATCAGTTTTCAACACTTAGATTAAATCATGTCATGCTCTGTGAGAAAAAAAATGTGACTTTTCAGTTTTATTTTAGAAGGGGTTTCATTATCCAAACATAACTCTTTCAGTATGTCTAGCAAAAGTGTCTCTTAAACACTGGTCACAAGAATACACTTTTACAAAAGAAACTGTGACTAGTTAGTCTCTTTTTCCACTGAGATAAGAAAATCATTTTTGTTTAAATAACTTTTAAAATTCAAGATGTCTTTTCTGCACTTTTTTTTAACTGGTATATGGTGTATGGTGAAAATTATTAAATAATCTTTCCAACATAGGAGAACTTGGATTATACAAAAATATATGTTCATGGTTAATATTAATAAATAGTGCTTACTATATGTATAGTATAAAACATCATGGTAAAAACCAAAACACTATACCTATTGGATATTAAAAGAAACCCTTGTCATTTCTTTTTACTTCCTTTTTCATCTGGTTTTACTCATTACCTGCCTTTTCATGTTATCTCAGTGTATTTTCTGCCATGCCTATGTAGCACCATCAATAGTTCCTCTCACAAAGCGAACTACAAGGTAGTCTATATTAACTACTAGTTTACTTGATCATGTCCTGGAATATCCCTAGCCTTCAGTCAAACTCATTGACTTTCTCTCCTGTTTTAGAGTGGGCAGAGGCAGCTGATAGGCCTGGAGTCACAGTCAATGAGGATCTAGTCAAAACAGTCAATATTGTCCAGAAAGTGAGTCAACTTGTTCTAAAGCAGACATCTATGTTTAGTCAGATGAATCACTCTCTAGACTCCATTGATGAAGGTCTGTCAGGTTAGATGAGATGAATCCCACTCTTCCATTCCCTAGGTGTTTCTGTGCATCTGTTTAAGTGTGAATTGAAGCACTTGAAAGGATGTTTGTGTTGCTGCTGCAATTGTGACCTGCATAAAGTCTAAGCCTTACTATGATAGCTGTAATTACCAGCTTACCACTGCCAGCTGCGTATGTGACCTGCCCAATGCATGAACTCTTCATATTCTATATGTGAGTCTCTGACACTATTACCCTTTACCACAAATTCCCATCCTTTGGTCATCTTCGCTTAGACTTGATCTACCAAGACTCATATTTACACTTTAGAAAGTTTATTTTTTAAGTATCTCTAGATTTTTTAATCAGATTGACTAACTGATTCTAAAAAAAGCAATAAGATTAATCTTATTTCCAATTAGGTGTACCTAAGAAACACTTGAGTCTGAACCATTCCACTTCTAATATAAATACCTCTGACTGACTCACCAGCTGTGCCATTTTGGCTCCTCAGGGTATTGGCAGTTTTTGGAAACCTTCCAGAATGTCATGCTTCCAAATATTGTACCAGACCTACACCAAGTAAGTATTAGCAACAAATTCTGACTAAACTATGGTACATAATTTTGTTTAGCAGATTTGTTGGATTTGTTTACTGGCATACAAAAAGAGAAACTTACCTGTTAACTCTGGACCTCCTATAGCTCTTCTCAGGAATGGAGATAAACATCTACAGATTGGATCAGAAGTACAGATATGTTTTAGGTAGAGGAGCACAGAGATCAAGTCTGAAGGATCAACATGCATATAGGTTCTCTAAAAAATATTCCATTTTTTTTTCTTTGTTATCCCTGTTCTTCATCTCATCCAGCCTTTTTGTCTAATGCCCACTTCCACATCTTACCTCCAAGCTTGCAAGTAAAATGAGAAGGTGAAAGTCACCCAGGGCTGTGGCTGATGCTTTGTAGGCTCTGGGAACAAACATCAACACCGTATTTCATCACAGCTGGGGTGGACCTTAGAAACTTTACCTTAAAAATGAAAAATAGAAGAGTGCCATGGATTGTGGAGGAGGTATAAGCAGATATCTACATGGAATAATGTTTACTGTGCATGAATGAAGAACTGAGGAAGAAATTAGTAACATGAAATTTAAGGAAGTGCAACTCTGTAGGTTTTTATAGGGTGTTTTTTGAGTAGCCTGACATCTGGATAGGACCCGTGCTTTCCTCCTGAGACCTCTGAACAGTCAAGTTATGACAGGGATGCTTCCATCCTCCCGTACTCCAAGTCTGAAATAATCAAAACTAGTTATTTGCTGCTCCAGTCTGTACTCATCTACCTAATTTTGGACGCCTTTTGCCCTAAGGAAGCCGCAGCCCAGCATTAGGTGGTGAGGCTTCCTTAACAATGTGGGAGGAGATTTCACAGAAACATCTCATCAGGAAGCTGCATAAACAAACCAGTAGGGAATGGCTGCATTCCTGGGGAGTTTCCTAATTACTGTGCCACTATGGCAAGCTCTGGAGCACCTTGTAGGTGGTGCCAAGGAACCTCGTCTGCAGCTGCCTTTACTGAAGCACCGACTTAGTGGTTGTGCTTGAAAAATGTTCACTGGTTTGGTCCCTCTAGCTGAAACAGGGAGAATACTTCCTATTTGGGGAATCTCATTCAGTCTTCAGGTGTGAACTATAATGTTCAAGTGAAAATAATCAGACTAGGTATGTTTGTCTCATAGCAAAATCATCGATTCATAGGGAAGTAAGTATTTTGATACCGGTAGAGATCTGATGGCAGCTGACCTGACATGGTGAATCTCTGCAGCACCTTTGAACTTCCAAGGCCTTATGCCAAATATGAAAAATGTGTGGTATCTTAGCATTGTGCCCAAAATAACAGGTTAACTGAGGTTTTATGCTTGCAGGGATATTTTTTTTCCACTCTGTGAACTCAGTAATCTTCTTTTGCACTTATGACAAGCTTATGTGCCTCTTTCCTGGCTATTAACTAATTACAATTAGTAAAATATTACTGTACAATATCCTTAACTTGGGTTTATAACAAGTAAACATTATATGTTGTTGACACTATGACATACAGTAAAAAACAAGTAGTAATTATTTGTCCCACATATTTTTGAGCTGTATTATATGAACTCAATGTATTTAAAGATAATTTCAATAAAATACTTAAAAACAATTTTTTGCTATGATTTGAATAAAGCTGCACAGTGTCTTTATGCACAATTTGTTGACTTTGGGAATTTGTCCAACTCCCAGAAATAGATCTTAAAGCTAGAAAAATATCATGGAAGATGAGTTCATATCTTCCTTGCTGATTCTCTATCTACATTCTTAAAGAATTCTCATTATCAGGAAAACAGAATGGTTACACAGAGCATATAATTTAATAGGGGAAAAATATAATACATGTACAAAAAAAGGCACCATGTGCCAGTGTTTGAAGAGTAAAGCGAAATTCAAATAGGAGAAGAGTAATCATTTTAAGCAGTGTAACCACCAAGTAGTAGATCCTTTTTCAAATGACGATGTCAAAACATAAATTTTCATATCTGTACTATGGAGTTTGCATATCTGCACAGATTATGGAGTTCATTAAGTGTGAGGACCAGGCTAGATGATCTGATAGTGGCTTTTAGCTCTAGAAACTTTACATATGCAACTAAGAGCTATTAAAATGAGAAAACTCTCGTAGCAAACAAGCCTTGCTGTGCAGTGCATGGGTATTCCACACTTAATGATAGCTGGGTCTGCTGGAATAACTGCTAGTGGTGGGCTTTTATCCTCTCGTGGCCAGTTTTGTTTTGGTGAGACACACAGATGATCTGATAACAGATAAATCTTGGAGCTGAAATGTCGTTTCTACCGTTTTCCCCCAATCACGCAATCATCTGTCCTATCTTTTCCATCTTTTGTCTGTGTCCCTTAATCCCTGCCGCTGGCTCTGTACCCTATTCCCATCCTCCTCAAACAGCCCATCCTAATTTAATTTATCAGATTGTTCATCTTGTCTCTAATCTCCTTGCTTAGTAAATCCTTATCCTAGGAGCTCCTGGTTCCAGTCTTCTTTTCAAACACTTCCATTTCCTCCTATAGCACCCCAATTCATATTTCTGTTCTTGCCTAGCCAAACTGAGTTGATTGATTCTTCTTTACACCTTATCCTATCTGTCTGCGTAAATACCCTCTTGTACAAAGTTATTGTTAATCAGAATAAGAGTAAGTAAATGTGACATTTCCTCAATAAACTGAGACATCTTCTTACAGCTAGGGCATTGGCGAATCCATACTTTATTGTTCCTGATTTTAAGTAGTCAAACTAACATGAAAAATGAAATGCATCTATGGACAGTGATTGTACAAAATGTTTTCTAATAAGAATGTTCTTTAAATTTGTGCAAATATAAATACATTACCCTTTTATTTATTTAAGATTGAAATCTCAGCATCACAATCATAACTCTTTGCTGCGGAATTGATACAGTCATTGGCAACATGAGTAGAAGACCTCTAAGAATGTTAAAAAAGATTTGACCTCATGTCTCATATAATGAATAAACTAAGCAATTCTTAAGTAGTTCTACTTGAGTATTATGGAATTTAGTTCTAGAGTCAGTGCAGGAATTAAATAAATGAGACTATGTTACCTGTCAAGATCCACCTAAAAGTGTGGATTTTTTCTTGGGAAAAGGGTACCTCTTGGGAAAGGGTAGAACAGTCACATGAGGGAGAACAGAAAAGAAGAAACAGACTAGGCACGTCTTCACCTGCGTGTCTCATTTAAAACTTTAATATGCTTTAATTAAGCAGGAGATCTAAAATCAATATAACAAGATAGTATGTAATAAAGCATTATTTATATACCTTGCAGGAGTAGTGATGAAACCATTAGCCTGGTCGCTTAAAGAAAAAGGCTTATGAAGGCATGCTGTTCATCCATCCCCTAAAAGTGGTATCTAGCCAGTTTGAACCATGCACAAGTAGAGAGGTCTCTCAGGTTCTAAGCTTCCATAGGTTTTGTGAGAGGTGATGATGAGGTAGGTTTGTGCTGAAGGCTGTTTTGTCTGGTACTACATAGTTAACTGTAACATCAGACCCTATTCCTGAATCAGCAGTTAAATCCATACCGACTGTGCTTGACTCAGCTCTTGTCTCCTCCTGCTTCTTCTTAGTTCGTCTCCTCCAGTTCTCATCCAGAGACTGCTACTGGAGAACATCTCCTGCTCTTGTTTTTATGAGTTTGGAAATATAGTCAGATAAACCCACTGAGGGAATGACTCATGTGGGTTTATCTCTAACAGGACCTCAGAAAATCCATATAAATACTATAACTACAGAAGATGAATCAGAGTTTATGGCTACTTAGACATAAAGTGAATCAGTCTTAAGACACTAGTCCAAAAGAAAACAAGTTTTGTGAGATTTATATTCACTCAACTGCATATTAATTAATCTTAACTTTGGTTGTCAGGAGGACAATTACTGTGCTCTAAAATGATAGCTGTGGTATCCTCCTGTGAGATCCTCAGCTTCACAGTGATTTAGATAATCAGGTGAAATTTCAGACTAGTAAATTTTAATTTTATACTGAATTAGAATACCATGTCCACCTTTAGATGCCACACTTTAAGAAAGCTGTGAGTTGACAGGAGACAGGCCAGAGAAGAGTCACAAGAAAGATCTCAAGTATGGAAATTACAACCTACAAAAAATGAGCATATTATGATGGTTTAGTCAGGCAAAGAAAAGATTAAGAGAAGACATTATAACAAAGAGGTTGCTTCAAGGAGGAAGTGAATAATCTATTTTTCTTCCCTATGTTTGATAGGACAAGAAATAAGAGGTTTAAATTACAACAAGAAAGATTTATTTTAGAAATTACAGAAAACTGTAATGGTAAGGATAGGGAATAGATTGCCTGGCGAGCTTCTGGAGTTTCCATCTCCGTTGGAGATCTATAAGAAAAGAGTGCTTGACTAACTGCTTCCAGCAGGCAAGAGGATGGATTTGGTATCTTGTAGAGGTCCCTTCTAGCTCTACTCTATATGTTATTCTACTATTAAGCTATTGTTTAAAAGTTAGGCTTCCTATATTCCTCTTATGCTCTCTCATTCTTGTCTTTAAGCAGCGAGAAAATCTTTTTGTAAAAAAAGAGAGCACACAATGCTATTACTCCTGTGATCTTCTTGTAATGAAAAATGGAAATATGTCTTGGAATAAAGTACTTTTTGATACACCTTCATTTAAATAATTGTAGTGAAGTACTTGGAAAGTTGGCTGTAATATGGAAAAAAACATATAATGTGATAAAATTCATTTGTTTAAAATCAGTTTTTCAGCACCTGTTACTGTTGTAATGAATGGTATCAGTGTAGATCACTCATATGGGAACTTGAGCAATCAATTGAATAAAATTGCCCTAATTGCTTTCAGAATACTAAATATAGTTTTCAATTTTTATATTATCATTCCTTCTGTTTTAAAGTTTTCATTTAACTGGAAATATTAGAAGCGGCACTTTAGTTTTCCAAAATTATATATCTCATGGGAAATCCATTAAAAAAGAAAAAGATGAAGTGTAGATGTTTTCGAGAGAACTTTTAAAATTCCTTCTATTTTCTTCATGATTGAGTCAACCAGAATCAAGTGGTTGGGTCTAGATTTATGGATCACGATTCTTAGACACAATTCTCAGTCCCAATAGAGTTTTAAATCTAATTATTTGTTTAATTCTAGATATTCTTCACAATTTACATTATAATGCATTTTGTTTATATTTCTTGGAATATGACTAGGACATGTCACTTCTCCTGTAGCATGTCACAGAACTTTTATTTGACTACTCTATTTCTTGAATATTAGTTCCTAACTAATTTGGCCTGTTCAACTGCAGAAAGTCTTCTGTTTTTGGAAAAATGTAAGCAAAGAATTTTGGTTAAATTCAACATAGCAATGTCCAAACTGAAGCATCTTCCAATTATGTGGCTCCTCTTTGCCATGCATCTTCCAGCTCAGGAGAACTTGGTCCCAAAGAAAGGCATTCTCAGCAGTCAGAAGTGCCCCCGTTAGGCCTTTAGGGATGGATTCATGGGAAAAACAGGTTTTCCTTGAGTTTCTCAGGGACAGACCCTGGGAGACCACCTTACCAGTGATGTAGCATGGTTATATGTATATGATGTGTACTGCCTTTAGGCCGTTAAAATAGCTGTGGGGCCTAATTCAGTGGGTAAGGCTTAGCAACATTGCTTAAAAGGTAGGTAAGGGCAGGTGAGCACCTTTGGTACAAACTCTGCTGCAAATCAGGAAAAGACGCCATTAGAAAACAGGTATCTTAATCTAAATGTCTGATCTGCTGGGAAAGATGGATTGGCTGAGACTGAAGGCAAAGGAACTGGGGAACACACTGTTGGAAGAATATCAGTCAGATTTACCATGAGTTTGTGTTCAGTGACATTAGAATTTAGGTGACTTCCCAAGGCTGTAGCAGTAGAAATTTATGCACAGATGTAGCCACTTATTTAATGAAATGGAAACTGGGCAGAGATTTAAGAAACTTAACTAGTTGTAAATGTTGGGCTGGAATACCTAAGCTCCTGCAGACAGGAACTTGTCCTGCAGATTTCACCACAGTATTGAGTTATCTAAAGTAAATTTTAAATAAGATTGGTCAGGTGCTGGAAGCAATCTGGCCTCCGTAGCAGGGAGCTCTGCCCATAAAATGATCAGCAAAAAGTTGTAGCTTCTCCAGACTGTATAACTTCTGTTGTCTGAAGTCAAATGCTTGAAGGCAGCCCAGTAGGACCTTAGGCTGAGCATTTGCTGACTGTGACCCACAGCAAATTCCCTGAAATACACTAAAACATAGAGTGTTTAGCAAGACAAAGGTTCATGGTAATGTGTAGGAAAGGATCAACACTTGCCCTCTGTACAACAACTGGTTGATGAATTTTAATCTCCTCATGGATCTAACTTTTAAGAACATTTGTTCATATAAAAACACATGAAAAAGAAGAAAAGAAAGTTAAATAAGCAGTGAATTTCTATTTGAGAAGTTCAAAAGGAAATAGATAGTTGTAGGAAGTAAGAATGCTGTCAGGTTTTTCACATGTTTTTAAAACCAGCATCACTCTACTGGGCATTCATGTTCTCTAATGGAGATCAGCTACATATTCAATGTGGTTTTACAGGTACATTTCCCTACATTCAATAGACACAATGGATTTTAACAGTTTCATAGCAACAGATGGTTCGTGATAGCCATTAGCCTAGATAAGTGAGTACCAGCTTGGTGCATCCATAGCAAGGTGTGGGTAGAAATTTTTTTTCACTTTATTTTTATCTATATATGTTTGTAATGTTTTCATCTAGCTTTAGTTTTACAAAGCAATTTCATGTGAATTTTTGCATTTAGAGAAAAATCAAAGCAAGACAAAACAAATGACTTACAGTAAGATCATTTGCCACAAAGCATTTATGTTTATGTTTCTCTGGAATTTAGACAAATCCTGGTGAATCCTAGCGGCCAATCAAAATGTTTTAAACTTGGATATGTAGCTTGATATCAGCTAAGCAAGTATTCCTGTAGAGTAACACTTTTTAAATGCTTGTACTCTCCCTGTTGAAACTGAATCATTTGGGTTTGCAAGAGGGAGTTTAATACTTTCTTTTTAACATGCATTTGTTTTACACCACTGGGAGAGATCAGATAACTTCTGGGTAAGATGCAAGAAAAGTGAGAAGGTTTCATGCACTTGAATATTGATAGTGCAGAACTGGCAAGGACTGATACACTGGAATGATGATCACAGTTCAAAATCTCGGGAAGGGCAAAACCCCAGGAAACGCAGAGCAGAGGTTTGGGGGTGAGTGTTGGGATGCTCCGTATCCCACGTGCAGTGCGGTGCCCGAATCACTGTGTCGGCAGAGACTCCTAGTGGATACGCCGGGCTTGCCACGAGAAGGGGAGCAATAAATCCGGGAGGAAGTTACACCACCTCACATCATGACATGCCTTGGCAAAAGCGCCTCACCCACCCTGCTCGCAGAGAGAAACACACGCAGCTCCCGGCAGAGCCGCCGTGTCAGCACGGGCTGTACAGCCGGGCTGGCCATCTCCCCAACGCCCACACGTGCCTCAGGTGACACAGGTACGTAAAGACCTTTGCCGTGTGAGCGTGGGCTTCATTTCGTCCCTTGGGATCTCCTCGGATTTACTGATTAATAACGTAAAACTGTATTCTAAAAATACAACTTCAGTATGCTGCGGTGTGCTGTATGATATCCTGGTCTGATTATATGTGATGCATATTTGCATGAACCTTAATGAGACTTGCAAAAGTAACAGGTAAATTTTGAAGAAAATTGGATTAAATGGCTTAATTCTTCAGAGTTAAAGCCTCTAGATTTTAATCAAGTCTTGAGTTTGAGAATAACAATTTTTAGGCTGGATGTTTAAAAAGACTAAAACTAAGTTGTATGTCTGTAATGTACATTATCACTTTTTATAGAAGTAATTCCATCATTTTTTTGTAGAAGTAACTCCTAGAAGTATATGCACGATATGTCATTTGAAAAGTTAGCACAGGCCTTTTCCAACACCTCAGGGTTTTGTAAGTGTATTATTGTCTGGCTGTACCCAGGCTGATGTCCTGCACTGGTGCAAACCCCAATGCAGATGTGGAAACTTCTGCAAAACACAGTGAATGAACCACATTGGTGTGGTTCTTTCTCACAATCATAGGGGGGATGTAATTTTAGCCTAGTTTAATGTGTAGTACAGGCAAAAGATTTTGCTTTGTTTTGTTTTTTCCTTGATTTTCTAACTCATAGACGTAACTTGTAATCCAGCCTGTTATTCCTCTTGACTGTTACTACAAAGCCTTCTAACCTCAGGGATTCTGGACTTTCTAAATATTCCCAAGTTGATGAATTTCAAAGTTTACTTTGATTTGAGTTTCCCCTCATGCCTCCTGAAGTTCTGAAGAACGTTACATTAAACTTTCATTTATGAGCTGAACCGGGGAAGCCCAGATCCCATGGATAATTCCCACAGTAGTTTTAAGCTCCTTCTCACACCAGGTCCTTCCCACAAGTAGAGTCATTGCCTTCTTGGAAAAGAGGTTGTTTTGGACCTGAACATACATTGTTTGGCAAGGTGAGTTTGGGTGGTAGGGATTCATTTTCTCATCTGCTTATCAGCCACAGTTCCTACCTTTGTACAACACAAAAGGTTTTGATAGTGTCTTATTTTATACTTAATCTATACTTTATCTTAATCTATACTTTATCTTTTATTTTAAAAGAGAGTTAACCTACCTGTGGTAGATTTGTTGCTTATCATGATATAGTAAGAATTTCTCTTGTCCTAGACAAAAGCATTTCTTAATGAGAGAAATGGCAGTAAAACCTTGTGATGATTTAATTTGTTGGATTGATCTATATATTTAGAGGATCACAAAAATGTTTTGAAGGTAACAAAATAAACTCCTAATAAGACAATTATTCAGGTTATTCAGTTTTGACTACACCAATTGTGTTAAGTCGTTATAATTCTAAATGGATTTATTAACATTTTTGCAATTTTTTGTGACCTTTATAGCATAACTAATAGTGTTATGTAAAAATGAATAACTTTCTCCTTAACTAATGGAACACTATATTCTTGAAGAGCTACGAAGTACACAATATATAAGCCAAGGAGTTTTAGTTTTCGTATGTTTAAGTAATTGTTCAAACCTTTCCCCAAGATGTTACCTTTCCTTTTTGTTGGTCCCTTTGTCCTGTTAGGGCAAAGATACTGTCTGTACAAAACTTCTGGAAACACCTTTCACTCTGCTTTCAGTGATTTTTTAGTATAACCAGTAAAAATGGAGACTGGTGGAAGTAGCAATTGTCCATGGAACTTTATCTATCAGTTTCAAGCCAAATCTGGTGCAAAAAGTTTTACTACCTCTGAGGTGCTGAGGAAAAGGGTGTGGGGGAGAGACTGTTGAGCAAGTAGTAGCTGAGAGCAGATGAGAGTGAGTAAACCTCATTTCCTCTGGACATTTTGCAACTATGTTAGCAGTCTGCTGCATGTGGGCATCTTCAGTGCTCAGCAGTACAGAGGTTTTGTTTCAGTTGTTAATTTTACAGACAGTGGGGAAAATTTTCTGTTTGCATAACAGAAAAAATACTAATCAGCCTTCATTAAGCTTTGCTTTTTGTTTAGAACACATGTCCAAGTTAAGCAAAATGTAGTCCACACTCCTCAAGTTAGGTGTAGTTAGCATTTCTAATCAGAACATCCAGAGCTTTCTTCTCTCTTTCCTTTTAAAATTATGTTTTTATTTCAATCGTACTTTCTACCAGCAGGCCAAGGTGCTGCAGCACTCTTCCCAGCTGTGAAATCAATACGATTTTCATTACAAAGATAACAGAAACTCTCTTAGAAAGACTGTGAATTGCCAAAGGTCAAATAACAGTCATTGGCAGAGCTTAGAATTTAGATGTCCTAATTAAAAAAATATTGTAGCATAAATATATTAATGAAATGCACCCTGAGATACGTCTGCATACAAGATGGCTTCAGTTTTAAACTATTAGAATCCTTCTTTAATTACTGTATTTCATGTAAGTCATGTCCAAATGTGAAGAACTTTTTCTCAGTTATATGACCTTTTTTATAGGTATTTATTTCTGGTTTCCTTTTCTAATCCACAATTATTTGAGCATGATTAGATTAGAAAGTGTAACGGCCGTGGAACATGCCTACTAAGATTTCTGTCATTTTGGACTCTAAAACTTACACATAAACCAAATGAATGAGAACATCAGTTATTTCGGTGATATATGACTTCATTAAAAACAAGAGGAAGCGCACAGTCAAACTGAAAGCAGTACTTGAATCTTTTAACCAGAGTAAAGGCTCTATTTAAATTAAAATCAGCTTTTTAAAATGTTATTGCTCTTCCTAAGATTTTATCCTTGATCTTTTCTTATTAAAACTTATTTTTTTCCAGCAGTGAATTACATTTACCATATCATCAATGATAGTAACAAGAAATCAACTATTTTGTAGTTTTCATTTGTTTGATACCTTTCCCTAATCTCTCTCTGTTTTTATTTAAATTCCATCTTTTCTATTCCATATGATAAAAGTATCAAATCAAATTGCCAAATATTGTGCATTTTGATAGTAGAAGTCCCTTAACTTATAGCTAAAGGGATTTTTCGTTATTGTGCTCCCTCTGCTGGATAGTATCTATTAATTTTTTATTCTCTGAGTTGTACTAGTATCAATGTTCTCTGTAAACTAGGCAATCACGCTGTCTTAATGAAAGAGGTCGAAAGTGGGAATGCCTCCTTTTGGTCTCAGATGACAAGGATGTTGTAGGCTAGGAAAATTTCTGTTACCAGCCAGATAAGTGCAACTGAAATCCCATCAGGATAGCTGAAGAACAAGTATTTGCTGTCTGCTGAACAAAAGACAGATGGATGTGAAATAACCTTCTTTGTGTGTGTTAGACGGGATGATGTTAGCTCTTATACTCTGGAAAGTATCCTCAGATGTCCTCTAGTAACGTCATATTACTAGAGTCTCCATCTTGGTTGAGTGGTTCTCATAGGGTGGTTTCCTTCTAGAGGTGATTTTGTTCCATCACTTTGCGTCCTTCCATTTAACATGGTGCTGTGGGTTTGCTCTCCTGCTTGCCTTTCTCCCCCTGCTTTCACACAGTGACCTTGGCTCCCTTTCCCCTTCTTTCCTTCCCTTGCCATGCAGATGCAGTGGCTCTGGGCACTCAACAACTCTCTCCAGGCAGCATCTCTGGCTATGGGGCCACCCAGCAATTTGTCAGGCCCTGGGTCCAGCAGCATCCTGGGCCTTTTCTCTGAGGTGACTGACCTGATGGATCATGAGAAAAGGGGGGTAGAATCTAAGCATCTCCTTCATTTGCTTTGCAGGTTGTGTAGCCATCTGAACTGCTGCTTCCCTGGTTGTCTGCCATGGCTTTGTGAGGAATGCTAGACACTGTGCTGCCTTAACTTCCTGTTTTCCTGAAAATAAATATGATAATATGTTTCACTGAGTATCAATAGAGCTAGAATTTATTCTCAACATAAGTTTGCTTGCACTGATAAATTAACATTCTCGTATTATTAACATTCACTGCAGCATATTGCTGAAAAGAAAATTCCAACTTA
>JAUBOD010000314.1:4777507-4805567 GCA_032353885.1 Nothura maculosa | reverse complement strand
GAATGTCTGTGGTAAAAATCTTGAAAAAGATTTGGAGATTAAAAAAATTAAGAAAAACATTAAAAAATAGATTTTTTGATAAAAACATTTGTCAGTGTTTGATGTCTCTTGAAGAATTTATTTATAATGCAGAATGATTGTAGAATTGTATGCAGTGCAGGGAGGCCTGTGCTCCATACCAATGCCTGATTTAAAAAGCTCTGAGCATGACTGCTGAAACATTGACTATTCCAGATGCCAAACTCTAGAGGGATTTTGATTTAAAAATATATGTAGAGCACAAAAAAAGTTTCATATGAAAATACTTTGAACAATGCAAATTATCAAAGAACTGCAGAAGTCCTGTTTGCAGAAGAGATAAGGAAAAGGTCATTCTTCTCTTCTACGACATTTGTAACTTTTTGCTCTAAGAGAACCCAGTCAGAATGCTGAATTTTGACAAAATACCTGCTTGACCCACTCTAATGCAGAGGTTGACTCTCTAGCAATAGTGGCAGCTCCATGCCCTCTTCTGTACAGTATTTCAGCAAGAGCGACTCAACTGTGAGGTTGACGGACCCAACACTTGCCACTCATTTGGTCCAGAACCTGCCAAAGACAAAGTGTTGTTTATCATGATTTCAGAAATTCAGTTCTTGAAACTCTGTTTCTTATAGAATTGAGAAGACAGTGTCACTCACAACAGGGGAGAAGTGTGCAGATGTGAAGCTCAGGCCACCCCTGCTGATCAAGTACGCAGACAACCTGCAGAAGGAAAACACTTTTCAGATGGAGTGAGAAAGCAGAAGAGAAAACAAATATCTTTGCTTTATTACTATATAATGTTATTTTTTTTTTCCTTTATGGAGTGATTAGAATTCTACAAAGAACTCATGTATAACAGATCTTTTTCTAACATTTCACTTCGGGATTATAGTTAACATTCTCTTTGGTTCACTGATAAATATGTCAATGAATGCATATAGAATAGAACTACATTAGTTCTGTGCCTACGGGCATTATCCCTGCAATAAAATACTTTATAGTCTTGTTGCAAGTGCTCAGAACATTTTTAAGAATACTTAAGAAACAAAAGAAAATTGGCCAGTATACAAGTGAGTCCATCTCTGTTTGAAAGATTTCTCCAAAACTGGAAGAAGACCTAGGATCAGAGGGCTAAATGTTTTCTTGGCATTGCTACTTTATTTCTGTTGGAAATAACTTTTCACTGTAAAAACAAATGCAAAAGTTGACGTGTAGCTGTTTCTCAGCTAATTGAGAGCTTGCTATTTTGTGTGCTTGTTCTTAAGAGATGTGAACACTCTTGTCTTCCATTGAAATGAAAATTAACTTGTTTAGTACCTTGCAGGACTGGGGCTTCAGGAATCAAGGCTGACTTCACATTCCCAGGACATCAAGGCATTGCAGTAGGGCAATCTGCTCAATAACTTGCTATGTTAATAAGTATAGCAATCTCATGGAAAACTCATTGCATTTGGCTGACCTGAAAATAATTAGAAGATTTTATTGCATTAATTGCAATATTAAATTATTTTCTGCATTTGCATTTAATATTGCAATTAATGCAATTAATTAAATTATTGCATTATTTGGAATAATAATTGCAAATTAAAAATGTTAATTCATTACCATTTCAAAATTTAGAGTGCATTTCTCCTCACCTCTCACCTGTACATATTTTTTGCTTCTTTTTCAGCATGTTTCTGTTCCTTTAGTAAATGTTATCTGCAAGAAGAGAAGACTGATACAATTGCTGTATTAAAATCAAATATGGTGGCAAATTTAATATCACACAAAGTTCCTTGGAGATCTTGGGAAAAAGCAAGCAAACAAACAAAAACTAAGCCATGGAAGAACTAAGCCATGTAGGAATTTAGTATGATGATTTACTGTTTTAAAGTCAGAGATTTACCACAGCCTAGTTTGCTTCATGATTGCCAGTATTAGTTGACCTTACTGACAAGGCCAAACTGTACTGCCATTTTTGAGATAACCAAGTTATCTCACGTGCACGTGCAGCCTAAAATCCATAAAGCACTGTTTGGAGCCCAATATACTACATGAATAGCATCCAGATAGTACAGAACTTAAATACAAACTTATGGTAATGGGTAGTAAGGAGAACTTTCAAAAAAGTCTAGTAAGTCTTTCAAAAAAGTGTGTGAAACCTTCTTATTGCAATTTGCAGGATTAATTTCTTAAGCATGAGTTCCGAATCCCTGTTCCAAGAACAGACTCTTCAAGGACAGATATGCTTGAGTGGGTAGTATCCCGGGAATTGTCCGATGCCAAGGAACTCAATACAGGAAAAGATACCAGAGACTTCCTTGCTGAAGATTGTGGTGGCAAGAAGGATGGAATCCTTCAAGATTGTGTCCAGGTTCAATTGTAGACAACCTGAGCTGAGGAGAAGGCAGGAGCGGAGCCTCCAAGGGTGTTGGCTTGCATTTTTTTGAACAGAGCTCACTGGCACAGCCAAAATGACTCTGGGATACCCTGGGGCCATTAGTGTGGATCATCTCAGGCCATTTACTTACCAAGCTAGACAACCCAAAGTGACTGCCTGGAGAGAGGCACTGCCTGAGCTGCATTCATAAACCAGGCGCTGCAGGAAGGGACTGGGCTATGAAGTTGCATCCAAGAGGGATTTTCATTGTTTGTCTTTGGATTTTTTTTCTGTACTGGAGCATATTGACACCAGAAAGTTGCCAGGAAAAAAATGAAAATGAGCCACTGCTGTCATCCTCCAAGTTTTGTTTATGTTTCTTTACATTAAAGCTCTGGTTTCAGTAGGGTTGATCTTGCTCTTATCTCTTCTAGGTTTCAAGAATAAATACATTATGTTTATTTACTGCAAAATCGTATGGTCTAAATGATGGTCTTTACCCAGAAAAATATATCAGCATTTAAAGATGTAAATTTATAATTTTCAGTGCAGTCATCCTGCATTTTGCTATTATTTGCAGATGTTCTTGTCATGTACAAAAATAAATGCTAAGAGGACATAAGGCTTTGAAATTAAAGCAGTTGATCTTAATTCTGGTATTTCTTGATTTGAATATGTGCAATTTTAACTTGCTTCCTTCGGGGTTGTTCATTGTGATCAGTCTTTATGAGAATACATCCAGGTTTCTCTCTTTGCTGATAGACTTTCTGGCTGACAGTCTTTAAAATCAGACATCTGGCATAGACACGTTTCATATAGATAGCAATTAATTAATTCAAGATTTGGTTTTATCCTTGTGTTCAGCAAGTGTCCAATGCCTTATTTATTTCATATTGTGCAAGTCTACTCTAGCACAGTTATTTCCTTTCTTACGATCATTTCTTTCATCATGGTAGTATGTGAATGCTTCACCAACAGTATCAAGTTTGTTGTCATGCTGCTTTGATGCAAAGAAGAATATTATTAGCCCAATTTCTCAGATGATACACTGAAGCAGAGAGATCTAAATAATGAATGTAGTGATAAATTTTGGACACTAAGAGAAAAATAGTTAACTACAGCTCAGACACCGTAGCATTATGGAGCATGCTTTTTATTGCACAGTCTCACTGATGTGCCTGTGAGCACTCAGTACTTCTGCATGACAAATGTGGGAGGTGAGTCGAGAACCTAGAAAATGAAGAGAGCTGCAAATCTGGGTGGTTTTATGAAGTGAGGTGAGCTGCCCAGCCTGACACCACAAGTCTGTCAGGCAAGGGCAGAATTTGTTCCTCTAGGGCAACATTTGACTGCCTTAACTATGAAATCAATCTTTATTTCCCTGCCGTTATTTTCTCAACTATTATATATGTTTCACCTGGAAAGAGGTAGGATATTTTTTTCCTGTTGTCTTGATTGTTTTTGAGGTTTTTGATGTGGGCCTGACACCAGGCCACTCGCTGAAAACCTTCAAGAATTTCCATGGAAAAAGCAGAAAAACTCAGCCTAGGCCTGGGCACTGGGCAGTCTTCCTGCCAAAGCTCGATGGCTCCGCATCTTTGTTAGAAAAGAAGTAAAGGTAGCTTTGATGGGGAGGATGCTGTTGTAAAGTTAGCTAGTTAAATTGGCTTGAAAGGAGGCTGATTCCTTTTTGTTTTGTGCCATAAGATAGGTGTGCTTAGATACACTCAACCATCTTCTGCAACCTCAACCTGGCCTTGGTCTGAAGTTCCCTTGCCAGCACATCTGGGAACAGCAATTGCAGGGAAAGACTTGCTTTAGCCTCCTTTTTTTCCTGGAGTCAGGAAAAAAAAATTGCTTAGCATGGACAGAATCCTTGGAAATGCTATTTATCAATCCCTACTAATCAGATCTTTTCTCAATTATTTATAACTTGGCTACATTTGAGCATTATACCCCTCCACACACACAGATGCACAGCAAAATGCATACCCATCACCCAAAGTCTCTACAGTGCTGGGATTCACTCCCCTGCCTCAAGTCATCCTCTTGCTAGAGATTATTGACAAAACTGTTGCAATAATCTCTGCTAAGTAGTATGATTGGCAAGTAATGTATTTTCTGCTGACATTATTATTGGAAACAACTGGACAACTTATGCTGATATTCTTTTGGAAACGAGGCATGGAACATTTCATCCCCCACAGTTACATTCTGGAAGAGTTATGAACAACTGAAGTGAAGGGTTTTTAATGGAAAGTGTTTGGCAGCGTTGACTTCATAAAGCCTTAACTATTTATTCTGTAATGGCTTTCTTCAATTTGGGAGTTACAAATCACCTCCACCTCTAATTCTCCCCAGAGTCTCAGTTTCAGGTGTGATCCAGGAATGTTTATCTTTTGAAATGAAACAGGCAGATTGGGAAGCTTTAGTCTATATTACAAAGACCACACAACTGAAATATATATACAAACATGAAATTAAAAGAAATACAAGTGAATTTTATAAACATGTACATAGTCATGATGACTGTTCTGAAATCTGATTTTTGTTATATTATGAAAGCTTATTTATATGGAAGCTTATTTATATATCTTGAATGAATAGGAAGAGCAAATAAAGTTATTTTTCTTACTTTTCCATCATATATAATTGGGATAGTTGATAGCTATAGAATCAGTGTAAGGTTTTTACAGTGATATACTTAAAAAAAAACTTATATGGGTCTGATGATAAAATAATATTGTATTAACATCAATCCTATTCTCAAAAATATGCTAGGGCAAATAATTTACAGAGATAGCATATGTGAAGTATAAGACATTTTATGGCACAAATACCATAATATATTTGGCTTTCTTCAAAGAAATATCACAACTTATTTTATAAAATTCTAATTCTGGTTGAACATGCTAAAAATCCCAAAGGGTCCAATCTTTTGAAGTTTCTTTAGCTTCAGGTAAAGGCAATACTTTGTAGAATGGATCCAAAAAATCTTTTAACAGCATGAGGTTAAGAAAATGTGCATATTTTTACATCTTTGGGAATTGTCAGTCATTAGGTACCTGTTTATTTCACAGTCAGATTCCAATTACAACCTGCTGTTAGGAAACCTGGCAATAGGAGATGGAAAATACAGCATGGAAGACGTTATTATATACAGAGATATTATCAGAGCAGTTGGCGTGTGCCTGGGAGGAGTGGGGGAAAGAAAGTGTCGAAATAGATCTTTTCCTTTGCACTTTGTAGGGATGACCCAGTGCACTCCTGTGACTGAGAAGATTACTCCAGTGCGCTGCGGAAAATAGATTTGCACTATGAGCACATTCCTTCTTGGTAAAATGACAACGTCAGTCTGCTGTGATAGCACAGAATGGCTTGCACGACGCAACCGAGGGATGTTTCACCAAAAGTCCATTCAAAAGCAGGTGATAACAATGTCCTTATGACATGATGCAAAAAAGTTTGCATGTTAAAACAAAGTCTTTTTTTCCCTTCTCTTTTTCTTTCTACTTTTTATTTTTAAGCCTTTAAGCCTTTTAAGTCTTTCCCCTGTTTCAGTAAATTTCAGTAACTTTTATCTTTAAGAATTCAAACATTTTTAGCCGAAAGGAGCAGCTTTTAAAATAACTATTTTTTGTAGCAAGACCACATCCACTGTAAATCGAAACAGATTATCTAGAATTTATAATGCAATATTGTTCCTCTAAGTCATCATAATGTATCCACATTAGGTTATTATCACTTTCATTCGGCCTCAGCACATCACCTAAATGATTTTTGGTAGTTCATGAATCTAGATGTTAAAGTCTTAAAGATGCTAAAATCTTAAATAAACTATTCTGATGTAGAACTTGAGTGGACAAAATGGTCTTAAAGCATGAGTATTTGTTCATGAAGAGATTGATAAATCTTAGGGAAGACATTAAAATAAGCTTAGGATCATCGAGGCACACTGAAAATTTATAAAGACAAAATGTATCTCAAGCTATGTTGGAGCACATCAGACTGCACTCTTATTTAACACCATGTCTTCTCCTGCAGGACAAAGAGAAATGGGCTGAGGGTCAAACTAAGCATTTTTCGTCTTTCCATAGTAGTCTGAGCAACTGCTTTTGTAGTTATATCTTTTATTGCCTAAGACAATAAGAATTGGTGTTGAAGGATTATTGCTGCTGTGACAGCCCATGTATGCGTAACTACATAATTGGGGTCTGGTGCATAATATCATAAACTCAGAGTAGTGTATCCTTGGATATATTACAGATTTGTGGATATCAGATTTGTGGATATTAGCACATAAGACTCTTTTTTTCCCAAGATTTTTTTCAATATAGAACAAATAAACTTAAGATTTCATATTGGTGTTTATCGACACATTAATTTAAAGAAGTCTTTTTTTTTCCTTGAAGTTGGAAGTTTTGGGTTAAAATTAATAGACTTTTCTAATAAAATATAACTTAAATTTGAAACAATGACAATCTATTATAAGGCCCATATTTACTATAGTTATTTAAACTACATGAATGCTACAATAATGATTCTTGCTACAAGAATCCTACAAGAATGATCCTTGTTCATATGTTTATGAATTGAAAAGTGATTTTTTAAATGGGAAAAACATCTTCTATATCGCTATGATAATTCTGATCATAATCATTTTATTTTAATACTCTATTTTGCCCTGTGTAGGTCTACAATGGAACAAGAGCTTTTTCCTTGTTTAACTTGGGAGAATTTTCAGTTTCTGATGTGCAAAAGATGTTTTCTTGAATTGCTGTTGATAGAAGTATTAGCTGTAAAATGCAAATTGTTTATTTTCCTCTCTTGGCTTACTTCATTTATAGATGAGGAATTAAGAAGCTGAGTTAGAATATCAGAAAAAAATCTTTATCTTCCAAATTAAAAGGAAAAGAAAGAAGAGGAGAGGCTGAGTATTAGACCAATTTTCACTTTTTAGCTTCAGGATGGACTTTATTTTAGGCAAACACATAATAGGATTTGGAGATTTTGTTAGAAATTTAAACTTATAGTATCTCTTTTTAGGATAGAGAAAAGAAAAACTGTTAAGCAAAAATAAATAGACAATTAGCTATTTGTAAAATTGTTCTCTTCTTGTTTCTCCTTCTTGTTCATAAAGAACAATTTTAAGTAACAAATCACTATTCTCCAAGTCACTGCAGACAGACAACTTCCTGGACTACTTCCAAGAAACACCAAGACATGCACCAAAATATCAGAGTGTAATTACTTTCGTTATGTATTCCAATTAATCTGAAAACAACAGAGACGGTAAAGATCTCATTCTGCTAATTTTTACTGACATGAAACTCAATATTATTTCTAGAACTGCTTGTCCTGTGTTTACCTGATTAAACTATGGACTAATCAGGCATTGCTATTCTAGAAATAGTTTTGACTAGGGTAATTTGTCATCTCTGGATGTTTTCTTTGTCAAACCACAAGTATAAAAAGTAAATATTTTGATTCATGTCAATATTTTAAACTTATGCTTGTTCTAGAATGAGTGACTTAGCTAAAAAAAATCCTAAAATAATTTTTGAGTTAATGTTGTGTCAAAAATATATAATCCTATGTTTGAGCCCAAGTTCCACTTTTGATATTCCCAAAGTGTCTTGTATGACTATAGACCTTTCCCAATAAGCATAAGCAATACCTTTAAGGTTAAAAGGATTTTGGAAATAAGCCTATCTTCACCTTTGACATTGCCTTGAGAAGGAAAGAATGCACTATATTGGCACATAGATGACCACTGAAGACAGTGAAGTTTTCCAGTTGTGGGTGTGTTTGCAGGAGTAACTCCAAGACTGCTTCTACAGAGAGGAGAATAGAGTTCTCCTTTAAATCTCACAGTTTCCCAAACACTATATTAATTATGCTTCGAATCATCTCCTTCTCCAACAGATTATGCTTTCTCTTCTCCTGATCTCTCTCTTTGCTCTTGGTTCCTTCTTGGCCCCTTGTGGCACCACGATCCTCGTTCAATGCTTAATTACTGCACTTTGTGCTCCTGTTTGATGGCATTTTTTCTTGTTTTGTCATTTTCTGGTAATGCAAATAATCCTCTTCCTTTGAAAGTATTTATATTCTCTGATCTTGTCTCCCCTGAGCCTTTTCTTTGATAGACTGCTGAAAATGAGTTTGTCCCGTCTGCTCTAATTCACCGAGGACCTCTTATTTCTTTATTTTTCTCTGTATGAATTTTTTGTAGTTTCACTGCACTTTCAAACTGTGGGAAGTAGAGAAGATTCCAACTGAAGTCACTGTTCATTTACCCATCCAAAGCACCCTGATTACGTATTTTAAACAGAGCCATACGTGCTAAAGGCTCTACCCACCTGGCACTCATGTAGGACTAGAATCCCAGATTGTAAGAGCAGTGCCTCTCATGATGTGCCTTGTGCACCACTGGCCATATTATCCAGTTTTATTAGACATTACAGATAGCAGATATCTTGAATCATGCAACATTTAACATTCTTCTAGGTCTACGATATCTCCTATTGCTAGTCATGCCACCAAAAGAAAGAAGAGAAACTATGTAGAAAAATAACCTCACATTATTTAGCAGAAAAAAATATTAAAGCAATTATTCCTCTGGAATCTTTGTTGATCTCAAGATATGCTACAACACCTTCTCTTTTTGTTTTAATATAGTAAGTGATAATTGCACCCCTTGGGTACTTCTTGGCTGATGCCTACAGCACTTCTAAAGCTGTTTTCATAGTGCTATGAAAACCTGAAATGAGAGGCTGCAAGCACTTTAATATCATCAGCACAAAACGAAACATAAAAAAACTACTATCTTTAAAAAATACTAAGTGGTGTTGAGTTTATTCAATAGCAAAGATGATTCATGTCCAAAATATCATAGCTCCATTTTATTACATTAAGAATAATTTTTTAAAAAGGAAAAGGAAGAGTTTTATACATTTAGAAATCTCATGCAGAAAGATACACTGGCCTTAGTGGCATTCAAAGCCTATTCTGAGCTGCAGCAAAGGAAGCATTATAGAATTTGCCCCAGAATCACCAGTAACATAATCCTAAATAACTACAGTTGGACTAGAATTTCTCCCTAAAAAGATTGCTTTTTCCTGCGGTTACCACAAAGGAAGTCCCAACCAAGAAACCAATAATTAAAATTACTTGGTGTGTTCTAGCTTTTTGTGCTTTTCTAGCACAAAGTTTTCATATTTGGGTATTTGTAGACTCCTTGGTAAGAGGCCAGCGGTGTGGATCCTGTCTAGTACTTGGATGAGAGACCACCTGTAAATCCTGCAAACTGTAGGTATACTGCCAGAAGTCCCATCTAGCCATTTAACAATAAAAAAATAAACCAAGTGATAAAGAAATAAATAAATAAACTGAAAAGCACCATTTGGTCCCAGCAAAAGAGCTGAGGGAAAAGGTGAAGGGTAAGTGAGTGTCTCGTGGGCTTTGTGCAACGTGGATGTGGTTCACACTGGATGAAGACATCTAGTGTGAAGCAGGTACTGTAAATCATTGGTAACATAAGCATCTTAAGTCTCTCTTCTAAAATGAAAGATGTTTATAATTGAGCAGGACTGGATTTAACTTTGTACTCTTCTAAGTAAGTTCAGATTTTCTATGGAAAAATGTACAGTAGCTTTTCCCTATGTGTGAGACCCCCTGGATACCAAGACAATGGGATCAAATTCCACAGCAGCGATCTATTAATTTCAAGACAATTTATTAAAACATCTTGCAATGATCTTCCTTCCCATACTCCCCAGGCCCAAGGAGAGTCACATCCAAGCAAAGTTCATGGCTAAATTTATTTGCTGACATGACATTTGTTATTAATTTTCCACCATGCTTACTTTGAAGATAGTTTTGTGTTAAAGCCTGGCTGTGCCTGGCTGTGCTTAGTCATTCTCATCTTTCTGGCAATCAGGAAACTGCTTTAATGTCACTAAACTCTGTAAAACTATAGCTGGCACTGTGCAAAAATGCTGAATTGCAGGCCTGCAACGGAGGGAGTCACAACTCTACACAACACTGCTCCAGGTTATCTGGGGACAAAATGCTTTTTCCTATTGCATATGGAAGAGTGGAGCATGGATAGAAAAAAAGCAATGATACCTGAGGGAAAGGTGGTAGCGTCACTAGTACTGGTGGCTCACAGTTTCATAGAATCATAGGACAGCTCAGAATGGATCTCAGGAGGTGTGTGGTGCAACCTCCTTCTCAAAGCACCTCTGAGGTCAGACCACCTTGCTCAGGGGTTTTGTTGGCTCTTGAAAACAGGCAAAGATGGAGACTGCACAACCTCCTTGGGCAACCTGCTCCACTGGCTATCTGTTCTCATGGAAAAAAAAAAGTATTTCTTTATACTTAGCCATCTTGGTGACCATTTGCTGAACTTGCTCCAGCTTATCCATGTCTTTCTTGTACTGAGGGGCCTCAAGGGAGACATAATAGCTAGAATGGTCCAAAAAGTGCTAAGAAATGGGGAATAATCACATCCCGTGGTCTCCTGGCTATGACTCTGCTAATGCAGCCTAGGATCCTGTGGTCGTTCTTCGTAGTCAGAGCAGGCTGCTGGGCTGTGCTCAGCTTACTGCTCTCAGGGCTTCCAGGACCTTCTGCACAGGGCTACTCCCCAGCTGTCTGTCTCCAGAGCAAGGGGCTCTTCTTCTCTGTGATCATTTTCTCCTTAAGTTTCATAGTGATTCTGTTGGCCCATTCTTCCTGCCTGGATGACCGCCTTGCCATTCCTTTTATCAATCTCTTCAGTTTGATTTCATCAGAAACTTGACTAGAATGCCTTTCATCACCTCCTCCAGGTCATTGATAAAGATATTAAACAGGACACTTGTGACCAGTTGGAACCCACTGATCCCTATTCTCCAAGTTGATTGAACAGTTGAGACTGCTCAAACATTTTTTTTTTCTCATCTGGTTATACGTCCATCCAAAATGTAATGTCCTAATTTGAAAGTCAAGGTTAATGGCATTCACTGCTCTATCCTCACTTACAGATTATAAAAGACATGGTCAGGTGTGATCTACCCTTTGTTAAATCTCTGTTGACTGTTCCCAATCATCTTTTTTGTTCTTTTATGTTCCCAGAAATGTGCCTCAGGAGGATTTTCTCCATCATTTCCTCAGGGACAAAGTGACAAGCCTGGAGTTCCCTGGTTTGACCTTTTTGCTTTTTTCTTGGCTGCAAATCTTGACTTTCCCCAACTTCTGGGGACCCCTAGAGATCTCCATGACCTTCCAAAGAGTGTCCTTGCAAGGACATCATCCACTTCTCTCAGGATGCTTGGATGGAGCCAGTCTGCTCCCCCAGACATTACAGGCCACGTTCTTGCAAGTTATCCCTGATCTGAGCCTCACTTCCCGGCTGGCTGTTCTCCTTCTTGAACCCTAGAAGACCTTGCCTTTGAAGACTGGGGCAAAGGAAGCACTGAGTACATCACTATTATCTCTTTCCACTGTCACAACTGACCTATCTCACACAGCAACAGGCCCTCATTTTCCTTGTTTAGCCTTTTATTATTGACATAGTGCCTGAAGCTCTTCTTGTTGTCCTTGACATCTCTTGCAAGTCTCGATTCCAGCTGAGCTTTGGCTTTCCTGATATCGTCTGGGCAATGTTTCTAAGCTCCTCCTTTGTAGTCTGTTCCTGCTTTCCCCTCCTGTATGCTCTCTTTTTGCACTGGAGCTGTGCCATGGGTTTCCTGCTTAGGCAAGCTGGTCTCCTCATACATCCACCTGCCTTGCTGGATATTAAGATGGACCACTCTTGTGCTTGGAGGGCACTTTCCTTAAAGGCATGCCAGGTTCCCTGAGCTCCTTTGCCCTTTCAGAGCTGCCCCAGAGGATTCCATCTCCCAATTAAACCCTGAATGAGCCTCAGTCTGCTTGCCTGGAGCCCAGGGTCTGGGCTTTGCTGCTCTTCTTCATCTGTTCCAGATCTTGAATCCCACTATTGCCTGATCACTAAGGCCAAGGCTGCCTTTGACATCCCCAGCAGGTTCCTCCTCCAGCAGATCCTGGAAAACACCACTGTGACTGGCCCATTCAGTGCCTGGTTAAAGAAGTTGAATCTCTTACTGCACGACAAAACATTACAAATAGAGACTGAAGTAATAAAATATGAATTGAGGATGGTTTAGAAGTTAAACTTCAATAAACCATTTTGTATTTCAAGCCTTCTCTGAATTTGACCCCAAGCCTATTCTATATACATATGGGAAAAAGGAAACAAAGAAGACAATTCCTTCAAAAGGAAGAGTGGAAGGAATGGAATGAAAGAACAGACCCCTTTAAATACCAGCATTTTGCTTGAGACTTACAGCAATGGGAAGGTCAGAAATAACACATTAAGTTCTGTTTATTGTATTCTAGATTGTAAGAACAAATAAATTAGATCCAACTAAGGCTCTGTCACATAATGCCAAATTTTACAGTGACGAGTACAGGATGCCTAGGGTTCGAGCATTAAAACAAAGACAGATTAAGGATGTCCTTTCTGGAACACTATCTGATATCCCCAGCACCATCTCATCTTCCAGCAGTTAGTGGTTTTACACTGATGGCTTCACTTGTGCCTATATCATTGTGATAAATAGTCCTGATGATCCTTTACAAATTTGTCTAAATTCTTTTGGAGTTAATTTATAATATTGACATCCTCTAACAATAAATTATACAGTCAAAATACATGCTATGTGGGTAGCAAACTTCTTTTGGATTGTTTTAAATGTACAGTCTGTTAACTAATAATTGGCTGACCAGTACCTGTGTAATGAGAAACAATAAATAATAATTCCCTGTCTTCTTTCCACCTTGCATGGTCCTCATAATCCTCCCTCAAAGCAGCTCTCAGGCTTTTTCTTTTCTCTGAAGTTTCCTCAGGATATATTTCATGTATCCATCTGTCTCATCCCTTTTCCACGTGTCTTCCCCCACAAATGAGGGTTTGAAAACTGTTTATGAGATAGTCCACAAATTTGGCAGACTCTTAAGCAAAATAGAGTCTCCCGCCAAAGTCTGTGTTTTGGAAAATAGGCTTCTTTAGTAAGTATCATTTAATTTTTTATGTTATTATCTCCATTTGCTAGATGTGGTTAGCTAGCCTTTTGCAACAGCTACTTTTCATCATCTGGAAAAAAAAAGGAGGGACCCTGATACTGCATTTGGATTGGGACTGGGGGAAGAGTCGAGACTGGCCTTCACTAAGATCAGCATCAGGCTTTAAGTATCCAGGGGACTCTCTGTCCCTCAAGTCAAGGTAAATGTCCTGTGGAGGCCATCCCTGTAACTCAGGAATTTCCTCCTCTGGAGGAGGAAAAGGAAGTCTGGGGGAGAGAGGCAGCGCAGGGATGCTGAGAGGGAAGCCGGCTCTGCTGGTATATCCCCACAGGCTAGAAAGGCAGGACCACTGGTATTTACAGCTTACTCAGGAGTAACTCGGATCTTTCGGTTCACATACACACAAAATGAGCTGCTTCCCCTGTCTCTCTCCCTCTCCCACCAACACTAAATCACAGATCCAGCAACTGAAGGCATTTTTTAAAATACAAGTCGGGCAGCTGTGTCTTTTCTTTTCCTTGTGGTGGTCAGTATTTTCTATGAATATTAAAACAGAAAGGCTAAACAGAAAAACAAACAAACAAAAAACGGACTATTGCTTTTTCTCTCAATGAAGTATGGCTTTAATCTAAGTTTTGGAAGACATAAAGAAGTTTCCTCACATTCATCGTATTTTATATCTAATGAACTTCTTCTTTAGTCGTGAATTTGGGCAGAAGCCTTGGCTGCTGGATAAGCATCTGCAGTTTGTAAAGTCAGAGTACTGATGGGGAACTTGCCCAGATGCAGCCTAAATTTTCATTTTAAATAAATAACACATTAAAGTTTAAACTTTTTTTCAAAGTAACTTAGTAAATCCATCTCTTTTCTACTATGAGTAAAGCCTTCTGCCTTCTAGCAGCTCAGTTGCTCTAATACCATTTATACGTATAGCTTTTCTTTCTAATTGTTTTCAGACCATGGTAAAAGGAATAGCCTGAAGGTACTTTTCAAAGCTGATGAGTATTTCCTCTGACAGTAGTGTCAATATTTTGGAGACTTCTCACTTTCCTTTGCTTTAACTATTTAGCACATTTGTTTCAGTTTTATTTAGCACCACAAAGTGCTAGACTTTCTTCTCTTATCTCTCCAGATTTCTCTGCTATTATCTGCAGACTTTGGTGTGTGCAAAGTTAAAGGGAGAAGAACATAAAGGATTAGTTTTGCCAATGCAGACAACGTAAAGGAGATAGCAGTGCCATTTACCTATGACTTTCCTTGGTATAATCTCTTGCAGAGCATACTGAAAATACTCAGGCAGGCAATCTGTGTAAGATTGGTGTAAGGAAAAATTTGGAAAATATTTCTGACTAGCTCCTCCTCTCATTTGCACTGGCATTTGCACTTTAACATGATTAAAATGTCCACCAAACTCTTCAGTTTATCTCAACTTTAAACGAAGTTTAAAGTTCTTCCTCCTAAGTTCTTCCAGGCAAGCATCCATTTATTTTTGCTCAAGTGATAAAGTGTCAAAATTCATTAAAGCATGACACAGCCATATGCTTTTCAGTGAACAAGCTGAAGATACTGCTTCAGCATATCATCAGTAGTGTAGTCTGACACTTTGCCTAGAGATAATAGAGAAAAAAATCTAGAAGTTTTCAGGAAAAAGATAGTTCTACCATTTTTTTCCCAGAAGATTCATGTGGAAAAGATTAGAAATTCTGGGGAAAAAGATTTTAAATAATTTTTATGTGGAACATTAAATTACAAATTTAACAGTGAATGAGTTTTTAGAAGCACGCACTTTGCATAGCCAGTATTTCAGATGCCAGTAGTTCAATATTTTATTTCAGAAATAATCAGTCTCTAAGTACAATTCCAGTAGATCATGAACACATTTCGTTCTTAGTTCTTAGTATGATTCTATTTTATCTACACTATAATGAATGCTAATAGGAATGCCATGTATATTTTGAAACTTTTTCTCTATAAATATGTTTCCTCTACATTTATATTATAACTAAAGATCTTTATATTCTATTTCCAAGTCCCACGGATTTTTTTATTGTTTGTGTTTCAAAAATATCAATGGTTTCTGTTTTCAAAATGTTCATTTAGAAGTAAATCAATCACATTTATGCAAGTTGTATACCTTAGCTTGTACATCTTCCTTCCTAGCATTACTTATAAATCATTAGCCAGATGTAATGTTTATGTTCCTTTCATAAACTATCTAATTATATTTACTTTGCATTTTCCTAATTGCATGTCTTACATCTTTTTATTCTTCAAGACATACATAGCATTAAGTTCCATCTGTATTTAGTTTTAGCTAGCAAGCAACTATTAGCAATTTTATTTCTTCACTCTCTGTCTCCTGTATGTGTGTGTATGAAGGTCTCCTCAAGTATCACCCAGCCATTTTTCCATATGTAATTCTAGGTGGATCTCTGCCTAGAATTGTAAGTAGGAAGTAGGAAGTAGGAAAAGCTGTGACCAAATTTCATTGGCCATGTTGCTGGACATACTTTATTTTTATAGGACTTCTAGGAAATGTGGATTTAATTTAATAGGAAACATTCCATTTAGGATTTAGAATTTCAACTAGACCTTGAAAAGAGTTTGCAAAAACGACAGTACTTCATCAAAGGGCTTGAAGAGCTTGTTTCCTAAAGTGTGAGGGAAAAAAATCAATATTTTATTAAATAAGCTGTTAAACAAAATGGCTTAGATCATCCCGTGTGTGTTTTGAGCAAAGTAGAGACCAAAAAGCAGATACTGAGACATCTCACTTTATGTCCGCGCGGAAGGGCCAGGTGAATTCCTGTCCACAGCATGTTTCCATGCCAGCCACGATGGCTCTGGGACCTGGGGATGTTGCGGCACACACACCCGCTGTGTCCTCAGGAAGACCTACGTGTGCACAGGGCTCCATGAGGAACACGGAGCGTGCGCATCGTCCCAGCAAAACGGATGTCGGCCTCCACGTTTCTCTAGACTCTGTGAGCTGTGGATGAAACACGCTATTTTACCTCAAATTAGGGCAAATATGTTGATTACAGACTCAGCTCATTTACTTATTTTTTTCAAGCAGTGCATAATACAGTTTTTGACTTTTCTGAACAGTGAATAATGTTGCCATACTAAGGTTTCTTTCCCCCAACACTGAACTCTTATATATCCATTGTGAAGGTCATAGAGGAAGACGTCCAGTTTTTAAATTTTTCTTCTGCCATTTCTCATAGTCTTATCTCTGCATTTGTAAATTCTCCAAGAGAGAAACTTCAAATTCAACTGCAATATTCTGCTGCATATTGTTGGATTTGTAGTTTGACAGCTCTGAAGAATGATCTTTGATCAGCAAGCTAGCCATTTTCCTGAATGCCTGCATTCAGACAATTAAAAAATATTATATATTGCATATTATATACCAAGTATAAACCTACATAACTCAGTCTTGAATGTTCTTTCCTGAGGTCACTTGCTTGGAAAAATCATTGTTATGATAAATCTCTTAGCTCTTGTGCTTTACATGGCAGAGTTTCAGTGCTTCATGCCCCTGTCACAATTTTCCCTCTCATTAGATATTAATAGGAGACTTGTAGATGCTGTCAGTTTAGTGAAGCCTTGGGAGATCCCTCACTGGCTTTGCATTAGCAGCAACTCTTGACCACCTTGCTGATGTGACAGACCCCTCTTTTACACATCAGTGTGTCCAGCCAATTTGATCTTTCTTCTTGCAGAAGGCTTTTGGACTATCTCCCTTGTCCTTCTACTGTACCTTTATTTTTTCTCTCATCTTTTTGAAATGATGAGACAAAATAGTCCTCTCTAAGACAGAGACTGATTCAGCACCCTCTATACAATGGCATGATTTCATTTGTGTTTGTGTATTTTTTGTCTCCTTACTAGTAATTTGACCAAACTATGAGTCTTTCTAACTAACGTTGAAAAATGAATGGAGGTTTTCACAGACTTATCAACTGAGACTCTTAGTTTTCTTTTCTGAATGGCAACAGACAATTTAAAATCCATTAAAATATATATGGATAGTTAAGGTTGTTTCCCTCTGTATTCATTACTTTACATTTATTGACACTGAATTTCATTTTCTATTTTACTGCGTATATAGTCAGCGCAGGTTCATCAGCCTAAATGTGGATAAATGGCATCTGAGCTAGTCACTATGTATTCCCTTTATAGTCAGTGGGAAGAAAGCAGTATTTCTAGGGCTGTGATTCATCAAGTTCTAATGTAGATTATTTGAAACAGATCAGAGGAATTAGCCCTAAAAGTGCCTGTTTCTTTCCACTGAGTTTGGAAGGAGCCTCCAGTGGCTCTCGGTTTCTCTAGCAGCTGAGCTGTAGATATCCACAGTTACACAGAATCACAGAATCTTCAAGGTTGGAAGGGACCTCTAGAGATCATCTGGTCCAACCTTCCCACTCAAGTTGTTAGGTAAGACAAGTCCCAAGAGCTGCACGGGGATATGTTTTGGTGACACTTTGCAGTCAGCATCTGCTTAAGTTACCCTAAACTATTTTATATCATCAATGAACTCTGCCTCGCTTCTCCTCACTCATCTCCAAGTGATTTATGGAGAGATGAAGCACGTGGCCCCGTGCAGCTGCTGGTGGGACCTCATTGGAAATCACCCTTTAGTTTGAAAAATGATTTTTTGTTTCTGCCCTTTCTTTTTGACTGCCTGTGAGAGCTGTATTTATTTAAAAGCCATTAGGGAGAGACCTTGTCAAAAGCCAGAAGTATGTAGTAGCAACAGCGTCGCTGCTATCTGTATACTCACTGACTCCTTCAAAGCAGTTTAATGGATTTATGAAGCAAGATTTTCTCCCTACAGAAGTCATAGTAATATTTTCCCCTTCTATCATACTTATCTATATGTCTCTTATTTCTATGATTTATTACAAATTTCCCAGTTTACCTGGAATAAAGTCAGAACTGCTTGTTTGTAGGTGTCTGCACTCTCTCTTTTTTTCTTCTCCAAAACTGGGCTTACATTTGCCTCTTCTTTCCCTTAGCACCTCTTTCAGTGGTGAGTAGTCCACTATAGGCAGCAGCCTTTTGAAAACCCTGGGAAAATATTATATGGTCCTGCCAGATCATTACTGCCTCTTTTATTGATCTGTCCTAAATCTGCTACTAAATTTGAGATATCTCAGCAGGAAAGCCCATGAAATGGGAATCTCCCTGACATCCTCCTTAATGAATCCTAAATCTCTTTAGCTCTTTCTCTTTCTGACAGCCCAGTAGGCCTTGCCAATCACCTGGCAAGCATCTCGCTGCTGGTGAGTTGGAGGAAGTTTCAGCTGCCCTTTGCCAGTTCTCCTGCCTTTAGCCAGTAGCTCTCAAAAAGCTTTTCCTTTTAACTTACCAGAATTTATTCTTTACCAGCCTCCTAGCAGTTTGTCCTGTACGCTGTTTATATTGAGCAAATTGCTTTCTTTCTTTTTGTACGTGTGTGTGTAATAAAAAAAAGGCAATATTCGGCTTGCAACAGATTAGATTAAGTGAACCAATGACCCACATTAGAAGCAAATTCTTCCCTGATTATTATGAGGAAGGGAGAGTTCACCCATTCCTGCTTGCATAGCTATACTTTCCGCAACAAGAACAATTTCCATTAGACAGAAAGGACTGAATATATGCAGCACGTATATTTATACTGACAGTACTCCTTTCTATGCCATTTTTAGAATGTTCTCTGTTTCATGAACAAAAAAAAGCACCTTCCATTTTTAAATTAATTGAGTTAATACTGTTCTCACAAGAGAGGAACTTCCTCAGAGGAAGGTCAATAGCATAATTAGCCAAACATAATTAAGAAAGTAGTGCTGAAGAAATATGTTGCAGGCATAAAGCATCCCTTGGTAGCACTGGTGGAACCGGGGGGCTGCAGATGATGCGTGTGCAAATCCCTGATGCTAAAGAGCAGAGTCCACCCTTGCAGGGCAAGGCCTTGGGGGAGTGCAAGGCAGGGGCTATGTATTGACTTTGCTTGCAGAAAAGCAAAATTAGAACAGAATTTGGACAAGAAGTCTTTCAGGGCTGAATATAAAGCATTTGAAATTGAACACTTGCTATGATTTCATTTTATAAGCATTTGATTTTTAAATCATTTTTTTTTATCACAAGTATGCACTAAAGGCATGATTTATGTTCCACTTTTCAATTTGTTCAATTTTCAGTTTGTACTTTGATATTTATTTGCAGATATGAATCTGTCTGGAGCCTGAAGCAACATACAGCCTACTAATACAGTGTTCATTCTTAAATTCTTGATCTTAATGGACAGTCTAATCTTTGTGGAGGAAATCACAAATAATTTGGAAGAGTAGCCATATTTGAAAGTTTCAAATTTTGCCTGTGGTAGATCCTAAAGGGAAAAAAATCACCAGTTATTTAATAAATTATTGATGATGAATTACCCTACCTGTGTTAAATATTACAGCAACAGAAGAATTGCCATAGTTTAACAGACTGCTGGTCTGAGGAGTTCATTAACACTCCTTGTACAGTGGCCAGTACCATATTTCAAAGAAATACAAAACAAATCCTATGAAAAATATTATGTAGCAACTCACCCACAGCAGTCATCTTTCTTGGCTTCTGGCAGTTAATGCCTGATTTATACCCTCAAGCATGGCAAAAAAATCCCTAGGGGTCTCACATGTCTTCTCCTACAATGACCCCATTGAGTAATGGCAAGACTACAGACCAAGATGTAGGTTCCACCTGCGTACACTGTTTGTGTTTGTGTTTTGTTTTGTTTTTTAAAAGAAGAGTTAATGGCATTCCAGGTATTTATATGGTAGCTTCAGAAAACAAAAGCCCATGCTTGTTTCTCTTACAACACAAAGGAGAAAGGCAGTAGAAAGAGAACTAAATTCTCCATGCTGTTCTATGAAGACAATTTAACCACAGCTTTAATAGAGATAATGTAGTCTCTGTCCCACCTCCTCGCTTTGTCTTCTCAAACTCCAGTCCCTCTTCCCTCAGCCCAGAGCACAGCAGGTTTTAATAATACAGCCACATTCTCATTGCTAACGGGATTAAGACCAACAATTTTACATGCAAGAATGTTATTTGACAATTGCTAAGCACTATTATCTTTCAGACGCTACTATGCTGGATCATTTCCATTAACCAGTCGAAATTTTAGGGGATTTTCTATTGCTCATGTCCTTTTTTCCTGATGTGATTCAATTTTCACTTTGGTATTTAATGCTGGTAATAATGTGAACTCCAACAATTTGGACATGCAAGACACGTCTTTAGGTGTCTGAATGCTCTAAGCATAACTTTCCTGATAATCACTGACTAGCAGGTGATTCCGGATTTTACTTCGTGTCCTATGATTGTTTCTGTAAATACATGTTCGGGCATGGACTGAATTCATTTGGCAACACTACCTAGGCATGGATAACTGATGGACCATTACAAGTCATTGACTATGGAGATTAATCAGACAAATGTTGTCATTAATCTGAACCTGATTCTCCTCTTTATTATTGAAAGCCACATAATTTTCATTTCCACTGTGAAGTTAAGGAAAGAGTTATTTTAATATAAACACACTTATAAGTGTGTGTGTGTGTGTGTGTGTGTCTGTAGATTCCATGAGAGCTTTACAAACTGAGGTCTATATTCTCTGAAAGCTTTTACAACGCTCTGTGATTAGGAAAATAACTCTACATGTAAATGAAGCGAATACTGCTCATTTCTATTGTGCAAATGGATGATCATGCGTTTCAGTTGACCTTGATGACACTTCTCCATTTCTATAATTTTTCTTGGTTTCCTGTATTCTTGATTTTTTTATTCTGCTCATTTTTTTCTTCATTGTGTTCTGTTGATGTTTTATTATTTAAGGTTGTCTCTCAGCTTAAAATAAACAATTTTCTATTCCCTTCAGTGGTGGTCCTTATATTATTTTGTTTAGCCTCTTTTCAGATGTCACACATAACGTTAATTAATAACCTCACAGATGGCACACTCTTTCCTCTTAGAAGTATATTTATATTTTTAAATGAGTCTCTTCATTATTTCTCAGGACATTAGGCAAAGGCATTTTTATTTATTTTACTTGGCAAACTTGCTACAACAGTACTTGATGATGAGTAGTGTGTAGATGCTAAGCCAAGTCATGTCTATAGTCATTCAAAAATGACATAGGTATTTTTATAATTCAGAATTACTAATGGCAATGGTCTACACATATGCCTCTATTTGAATGTGTGAGAGAGAACAAGACTAAATGAGTCTTTGCAACCTTAGAAGTCCCCCATAAGATTCATGTTGTAGGGAGAGATGGAAGCAGCAGTGTCTCTTGCCTATCCTACATGCATATGGGCATCTTAGACAATTATGTGAATACTTAAAATCTTGTCTGTGCTGCTATTTGTCCCTGGCAAGATGTTAAGTGTCTAGTTATCCATGCTTCTGCCAGGAAGTCTTTAATTTCTTGAGCAATAGGTTGTGAACATGACAAAGAACAAATCATTGCTGTGAGTAACCAGGTGTTCTCAGATCTACCCTACACAAGACTGTTTTGTCAATTAAATGAAAGTTCCAAGTTCATCTCTGATTAATGTTTCATATCAACTACCTACATGGTCATGGGAGCAGCAACTGGCATGCAGTCATCCTAGTCCAAGGGAATAGCATAAAGAGTAATCTTCTGGGTTAGTAGCCCAAAAAACACTTAATTATTTCATAAATTCTGGAACAATTTAATGAGGAGAACCTGAGAGAGCTCCACAAAGTTATATTCTCGTGCCCTCATCAAGATAAAGACTAAAATTGCCCTGGGCAGAGAAGAGAGCGGAGTCAAGGGCTCGCAGACCTGGGTGGGCATCCCTGTTGCTACTAGACAGCAAGGAAAGTAAAAAGGCAGCATCAGCAGCTTCTTGGGTCTCAGGAAAACCAGCGAGGTTCCCCATTCCTTCTGGTGACATTTCTGGCCCCATTCAAAGGCACATAGATGTCTCTATGTATTCGTTCCTAAGTGTATAACTCAGGACAGTGCTTTTCATCAGGTGCCAAGATCTTGGACTCATCCCCTACAGCAGTCAACCTAAATTATTCTCCAGCACTTTCCTTTGGTTTTCAAGGAGATGAGCAACATTATGTTCCCAGCAAAGGTTCCTATAGTTACTGGGGTGAAGCTGGACACAAGTGTCAGGTGTTCAGAACTGCCACGCTCACTATTATGACTTCTAAAGCTTTCTGTGTGCTTATCTTCCAATGGGAAAATTCAGGTTAGTTAAATGCAGTGGAGTTTTACAACCGACTCTAATGGCCTTAGAATTCATCTGAAGAATTCTATACAAAAGCTAATGCTGCTGCTCTAGAAGCAGGTATTAACTGCCTTTGCTCCGATAATATTGAGGGATCAAAGCCATTCCTTCTATGTCTTGCTGTAATGAAAGAAGAATTTTAAACATTCTCTAAAAGCAGTGAATCTTTTCAATTCTTTTTCCCCTAAAAGCTCTATCAAATGTATTTCGACAGAGTTAAAATCATGTCTCCTGTTTTCTCACCAAATGCTCCTACTTATATGATAAAAAAAAAAGAAAAAACAGCCTTGGCAAGCTTGCAATAATGAAAAAAATTCAAGGGGAGAGATTTTTTTTTTTGGTAGAATAGGATTTAAAGTGAGGATTCATGAATGTCCCTTTCTTCCAGTACGGCTGCAGATCTTACAGATATTCATGGCACGATCTTATTCAACCATGTTCAGCTGGCAGCCAGTGGTCGTTTCTGAGCAGCTCTTGCTTTCTGCCCTGGCAGGGAAGGAGCACGGCCCTCTGAGCAGCAAAGGAGGGGTCTAGCCCGTTCCAGCCCCATGGGCAGGAAGGGGGATAGTGTCCCAGCTGGGAGTGATGGGGATGGGAGAAGGAGCTAGTGCTTGCTGGATAAGGCTGATCCTGTAGTTAGGAAGTTGGGCAGTCTGCAGAAGGGAGGAGAACCCACAAAACTAATTTTCTCTCAACTTTTTCTGTGATTCTTAATGGAGAAACTCAAGACTGTGGAACCCTCTTCGAGCTCTTCAAAAACACATACTGCTAGTGAGCTATTTTGCCTTTTCATAGGTATTCATCTATTAATATTGACCCTATAGATGTCTTCAGAATGCATATTGCCATATTATATGATACATCCCAGTAATAACCAGCATGAACCAGAAAATACCTGCCTGAGGACAGCTCTTGCAGGCCTTAATCCTGAAGGTGCTACTCGAGTCAGACTGCTGAAGAGCTCTTCCACCACTGTCCTGCTAGGCAGCTCTGCTCAGCTCCCTTCACCTGACTGTCCTCACTTATTTTCCACAGTGTTCCTAAAAAAAGCATCCCAGCATCCGAGCACGGCTACAATAGTTACTGTCAGCTTTTGCAGGATTAAATTAAACGTTGCAAGAGCTACAAGGTGGTAGATAGGGTGGACTGTTCAAGATACTGGTTCAAATTGACATGCCTGATTGAAAGTCAATAAAGCGCAGGAATTTACACGCAGATAAGTCATTGTTATATTTAAATGGAGGTTGGTTGAACTGCATCAGGTTTCCTTTATGTTACAGAGTAGCTGGACAAAGGGAAATCTTGCCACACCAACAGACATCATCTAAAAGCCTGGAAATGCTTGTGTATAAAGAGAGATGGAGGGACCACATCTGCTTGATTCAGAAAGGCGATAAAAAAGTAAGTGTATGAATAGAGTGGATATGGAGTGGCAGAGGCACAAAATAATACAAGAAAATCAATGTCTCATTTATTCTTGTGTATAAGGAGAAAATAAGAGAATATTAAAAAAAAGAAAAGCAGCATATTCTGAGTGGTGTACTATTAATTTAGAGTGTTGAGTGATGCAGCGAAATGAAGGATTTAGTGAATAAAAGTTCTTTATGTAGACAGAACAAAAAGATCCCAAGCTCGTTTGACAGTAACCTATGACACAACCTGTGAGGACAAAATACAAGGGCCCAGTTATTTGCTAGTAGATTTTTTATAACTTCATTTGGGAGTGATCAAAACAGGAGTCTGAGAAGGCCAGACCATTTCTCTGATCAGTTGTTGCAAACATGCACAAATGAGTTTAGTCATGATTTTACTAAATTCTCCAACACAGCTTGTACATAAATCTACTTCCAGCTGAAATATATTTGGTATTATTACAGTTTCACCCACTGTGGACAACTCAATCTCAGCAACAGTTATTCACAGCCAAAGCAATCCCCAAAAAAGTTGAATTTGTCTGGAAAGTTAATGGAAGAGGAGTAAATTCATTCTTGAGGTAACTCCACTGATGTCACGAGAGTTGCTTCAGAGCTCAGCTCAGCCTTGGCCTGTTTTTCTGCAGCTTGCAAGTTGTGCTGCTGGAGAACTGCTTCTGCTTCTGCTATTCCATTCATCTTTGTTCAAAGGGATAACAGGGGAATTAAAAAGGGTTCAGTAAAAGCTGACAAACATGTCTGGAGCAGAACAAAATTCTCCTATCAAGAGAGATTGATAATGTTGGAGTTGTTTCCCTTAGAAATTAGACAAATAAAAGGAGACATAAAAAGGAGACAAAGCAATAGGTAGAATAGAAGGACTCATCCATGCATCCCTTGTGATTCTCTAAAGGACTTTTGGAGGTTGTTGAGCAGGTATAGTTAAGCTATATAACTGTAACTATACATCTATATGACTATTTTAACTTATAGTTAATAAAAGTTAACCTTATGATACCTGCCTCTCTCTCCTCTCTTGTTGTTTGCACTTCTTGTTTTCTCACTTGTGCCTTCTTTACATTTTGAGGTAAAAAATGCTGAAAAACATTAATATAGAGAAGGTGGTGCAGGAGCAACAGTTGTTCTACCCATGAGTTAAAGAAAGGGGAGGGACACAAATTCCAAGCCAGTGGAAAAAGAGACACATTTCTACATCATAAATAAACATCCAGTGGAACTCAGCACCTCGGAGCCAAGAAATGAGCAGTGTTCAAAGAGGCTGTGCTTTGTAACCAGACTCTCCGGTGTTGTAAGATTTGCCAGCAGCAATTCAGGGTAAAGAGGGCAGAGGAGGAGGCTGCCCAGCTGTGTCTACATGGTGTGAGCCAGGCTGTGAGGGGCGTGATCAGGGCTACTGCCCTCCCAGCCTGTACCAGTGAAGCTGTTCTTGCTGACGGAGATGTTATCGTGTTTCCAAGAGCCTGCAGCAGTTGGGGCTGAGGAGGAATCTTAATGCAGCTCAGCACATCCCCCCTGCCTCGTGCAAGGAATCCCTAACAGCCACCGTCGACCGGCTGCCTGCTCTTGGGGTGCGATGGATGGGGTGGGATGGACCCAAGTGGCAGCTTCTCTGCTCTGAGAGTCACTTGAACTTCTTCATTGATTCCTTCTCTCCTGGTAGGGAAATAACAGCTAATCTGAATAAAAACAAACAAGCAAACAACAACAAAAAAAAAAAGCGAAAAACAATTCATTGTCAGGAAGAGAATCTTTTGCAAAGCATTTTAGCATTTTATTTTATGTTCATTTTAATTATTTCTTTTTTTTATTATTATTTTATTTATGATCTGTGTTTTTAGATGAGGTCCTGCCATGGTCTTCTGAACTCCATCTTTTCTTCATTGCGTCCCTGGCCACCCATCCTCACAGCAGAGAGGACCATCAGGTACTTTCTCCAGTCAGTTAGGGACTACAGTCACACAGAGTTCATCAAGGCTGGAAAACACAGAAAGAAAGAAGAATAGCAAGGAAATAGGCTAAAGTTACATGATGTGGCTTGAACTAATCTAGCAGCCTGCTGCTTTCACAAAATGAACCAGAGCAAGCACGTTTTATCACAGACGAGAAGCAGACTGGCAACACACACCTGCCATGGCTCGGGTGGTAGTTGCAGCCTTGTGGTCAATGGTAAAATAGACTGAGCCAGAGTCCTAAGAAACCTGCCACCTTGTGCTTCTCCACTTGATATGGTGGCACCTTCAATTTAAGATGGGAAGATTAAATTCTGGAGAGATTTTCTCTTTTAACTTCTTTTTTTTCTGTTTTGATTTTTTCCCCCTTTAGAGTGTCCTAAAATATTGTAAGTTTATTCTTGTCTTAGTACAAAGGGGCTTACATAGGTAATTCCTGTTAACAGCTGCTAACTGGGATCTTCTTCTTAAATCTCCTATGTTTTGAAGTGCCATTTAGTTTTCCAAAGTAAACTCAAATTGGGAAGTATTCGGGGGAAGGATAAGCACAAAGCTAGGCCTTGCACTGCTTAGCTGCAATTATTAACTTAAAAAAACAATTTTTGCTCCACTATGCAATAGAGAATCCTGGACATACACCTTTACCATGCTTATCACTTCCAACAAATATCAGCGACTTCTCCCAACAAGGACAGCTTTAGATATATAAGGCACTCTTTTTTTTTTCTCCTGTGAAGAGTCTTAATTTCTAATATCAAAAGACTCCGCTCCAAGGTCTCCCCAGCTGTTTGAGCCTGACTCCACTGCTGTCTCAGCTTGCAGGTGAGCTCCTGGCACAGACTGGGACACTTTCTGAAGTTTCAGGAGAAACAGCTGAAGATGGATGTGATCTCCTGCCTATTTTCTTTTCATTCCTTTTACTATGTATTTTGCTATTTATTCTATCTTTTCTCCTTTTTTTATTTAATTAATGTCATTTTACTGGAAGTGATTTGTGCAGTCACTCAGTGGGATCTAGAGAAAGACACTGCTTGTAAAGTAGTAGTTAGGGTGGTTTATATCAGCAATCCCTCTGTGAACATTGCCCTTGGTGTTCTCTGAGGCCTTTGAGCATCCTGCCTCCATTTAGGTGACTCTTAGGAATCACCTTAGGAATCACAAAATCTTAGGAATTTGGGCAGTCATACATATCCCCAATTATGTGGGATATTTTGGAGAGGATAAACTTTCAAAATTTAGCCTTATCTATACACAAATATATTTTAAAATCTGTAATTAAAAATATTCCATCCTAAGGTTTGTCTCTTATCTATTAAGCTGATGCATTTCATGATTGTTCTAGTCCAATATAAAATAATTTTCTTTTAGAGAGACCAAAATTATTTTGTGATCTGGAGTAGAAAAGTGATAGAAATCATCATAATCCTCTTCATTGTAGGATTTTCCCAACTTGAAAGACTCTTAAGCCCCCTTTCAGAATATGGATGAAAGGTTAGTGTATAGAGATATCTGGCAAATTATTTTTATAATAGCATTAGAAAGCTGTCCTGCCTTGCTGGAGCTGAGAAGCAATAGCTATTTAACACTCCTGTGAAACTAGCCAATCTCTACAAATGTGTCTAGCTGAAACAAAAGAATGAAGACAAGTGTAACAGCATGTCTTTGTATTTTTTTAGCATTCCAAGTGGTTTGCCCTTTCATATTAATGGTCTTTTAATGATTTTGCATGGGTGAAAATTGTGTTAAAGGAAAAAAAGGAGCAACTGATAGGTTACATATAGACAAAATAATTTAATGCAACTCATACAGCATGGCAGCATATTGCAATTTATAAAACTTGTGCTGCCCTGGTTGAGGAAGTCTCTTGTCTATAAAACTAATCCATACGGTATTGTACTCAGCGGA